>JAXGGT010021928.1:0-15891 GCA_035583425.1 Marsdenia floribunda
ATATTGCTTTCTAGTTTTTAAATTAATCTTGGCCGGTTTGACGACAACCGCGAATTTATTCTTTACCAAGTCTTCAGGAAATGCTTGTAACCGGCTTTCTTTGCATGATAAGTCATGCCGTCTTCTTCAAGACTGGTCCCGAAGATCTCAGTCCCATATTTGCTTGCAGCTTGCAAGTCTTCAAGTGCCTTTTCTTCTTGAACAACCCGACGCTCATAATCAATCATTGTTTCGGTGTACCCCATCATTGTAAGGGTACACTCTTCCAATTTATCCCGCCAGATTTTGACTATCTCCAATTTCTCCTTCTCAGAAGTTGCTAACTGCGCCTTGAGAGCAGCCACTTTATCTTTCAAATTGGCCGCCTCACTCTCTGCTACAACTTGATCAGGATGTTCTTTTTGCAACTCGTTTCGGATGCTAGCAAGTTGCAGGTTGGAAACTCTAAGAGCATCTCGATCAAGTACTGAGCGCCAAAACATCTCCACTGATCGAAAGAGATACTAATAAAAAAAAAAGGGGAAAGAAAGGAGAGAAAGACAGAAGAAAATCAAATTCAGAATATTGTATAAAAAAGAAGAGGGAAGAAAGAAAAATGTCTGGGGGTTCCATCGGTCATTGACTTACATGAACTTGACCATGCAAGAAAGCTCCGTCGGCCTCTGATCGACCTTGAGATCTAATTCAATCAAGCTCTGCCTTCGGGATGCAGTGAAATAAATAGTTTGCAGCAGCTCCTGCTGAATTGACCAACTCTCCATCTTTGATGGACCAGTTAGGTTTGAACAAGCTTTCACTAGCCTCATTAGTTCCTTTTGGAGCTTGACTGCTACTAGCCCCAAACATATCTATCCTAGGTTGTTCGCCTTGCAAAATTTGCACGTCCTGCTCTGAATGAGCCCCAATAGTCTCCTTCGGAACATCTTGAGCTTGTTCTTCTTGACCAATCATGACAACTTCAGGTGTTGAAAGATTCTCCGTTCGGGCTACCACTTCCATAGCCTCTTGAAGATTGGCAGATTGCTCCTCCGTCAAAACAGTAGCCGATTTACTACGCTTAGGTTGGCCGGACACCGTTCGGATGGCTTTCCTCTTCTTTGGAGCCACCGATGGCCCTTGAATAGGCGTTGCGGTTACCATCCTAAAGCCAAAGAAGGGGAACCCTTTTTCCACTTCCCAGACATCAACATCTGAATTACTTTGCTTCCTGTCAAAAAAAAAATCGAGAAATCAGTTACAAAGGAAAAGATATGCATTTGCTAAAAGTCACAATTAAGAGAAAATGTCTATTACTTATTCTCTTAATATTGAAGGCTCCAACAGTATGCAGATTTGCATCCTGGAAGATGGATGAATTCCAGTTTTCTCCAATCGACCATACAAAGCCCAATTCATCAATCTTCCTTGTTACAAGTTCATCTACCCCATCGGGTGCATCATTGTTCAAAGATTTACTATAATTCCACTTAATCATAAGAGAACTAAGAACTGGGTGACTAATGAAGATAAATTCTTCCATCCACCCATGGATACTAGAAGGAGTCCTAAGTAGTTCCTTAGCCCCGGAACGATGCTGGGTGTAAAACCAGCCCCTACCAATGTCTAAACTGTATTTTTGCATCATCACGAAATAGTGACGAAAGACCTCTAAACTAGAAGGCACTCAGCAGGCTCTACACAGTATCTCAAAGCCTAAGATTGTCCTAATACAGTTGGGTGTTAGTTGGAACAATTGTATTTGCCAATACATGCATATTTCCTCGAGGAAACCTAAGCCCAACCTTCAACCGAGCAATATATACGCCTATATGGTGTTTCGGGTTCTGGCAGATGGGTAAATCCTCACGAAATTGGTACCTAAAGTTTGGAGGAAAACCATATGATAAAAGGGTCGAAGTTATTGGAAAAGGCAAGACAGTAATTTTTAAGAACGAGGGATCTTTTGGTTTGACTCCTTTATTTGGTTTTGGGTTCGGAGCCCTGAGAGTCTTCGTTTCTACATGAAGGGAAAACTCTCGAACGACAGATTCGTCTACATAAGGAAAATCAAAAACCTTATTCATACAAGAATATCTAATTGATACGGGATTCCCATCCCTATCATTTATGACTCCAATACGGAATATAGTGATCCCATCTACACTAAAGGACTCTAGACTACTGCTTCCGATGGATTACCTACGGAAGCAGACAGTATGGGCCCTAGAATGGGTAACCCTAATTGGAGTCTCTATGACCGTATCAGACGAACTAGAGGGAGAATCGTTCATATTTCCACTTTTAGGGCTCAAATTTTGACAATCTGAAGTCTTCGATAGCGACATGATCTGAAAGAAATAAAAAGAAGAGGACAAAGTGAGATAAAAGATTAAAATACCTTTGAGAGGGGTATTCTCCATTTGAAAGGGTTAAGATTAAACCTTGATATACCTTCAGAAATAGAGGAATACTGATCACCAAGAAAAGATCGGAAACAGAAAAGAGAAAAGAAGTAAAGGCAGATTGCAATATATTCTCAGTAAATTCAGAATGCAAGAAAAGAGTAAAGGTGAATATACACAAATGACTATTCACCGTATTTATAAGCAGGTTTTATTATAGGCAAAATTGAGATTTACCGTTACATCCTGAACAGTTACTTCCCTTCGGCAATTACGCCCGAACAGTTACTTACCACAAGCACCTAGCCGTTGTAACGGCTCTATCAGGTAATTGCAAGAGCAGTTATTGCCAGCAGTTGTAACTCCTTCAGATTACGCACGATGGTGCAAATTTAATTTCATAGACTATTTATTCTGATTTTGTTTTGTTCTTTAATAAAAAAAAAAAAAAAAAAAAAAAAATCCTTTATGGTGCTCGCACACCAATTTTACAGTATTGCCCCTGAGGCTAAAATATTTTCATAGCATTTTCAGAATTTTTTGATTATTCTGATTTTGTTTTATTTTAAAAAAAAAATGCTTATGGTGCTAATCACACCAATTTTACATTTATGCCCTTGAGGCAAAAATATCTTAAAAACAACTCATCTTTATGCATCTCAAAAAGCAGCCTAAAAATCTCTCTTTTAGATATTTTAAGGTGCTTCACCTTATTTACTTGGAGGGCAAGAAACCTTGACCTCCCAAAATAAAATATCTTCCTTATGATTTTCATATATAAAAGGAAGTTTTCATTACCAAACAAAGGGAGAATTATTTACATACACTTTTACTCTCAAAACTCTCTCTCTCTAAACATCTTTTTACAAGAATTTTCTCCAAGATTTCTCTTATCATTAGAAGGCCTTTACTATTCCTTTATTGCCTTCTTCCCTTCGGATTTGGCGATTAGAATAAATTTCAATCCATTTTCTACTAAACCAAGCTTTCAATAGCTCCTTAAAGAGAGAGACTTGATCTTCGAAAAAGACTTTTCCAAGCTGCACTTTGATATTCCCATCGAGATTATCAGTTTTCCCATCGGGAAACTACTTCTCTCACAGGGATACATTTTCATCTCCCCATATTCTGAGGAGGTTTTTATCTGATTGCATTTTCCGCTACATCAGTAACTCTCTTCTGCTTCCCAAACACACATGCTTCGCAGAAACCAACTTCTACCTCCGTCAACTCTGGAATCTTCCCCTTCGAGACTAGCATTTTCATACCTTCTCACTCATGTGACCAAGTCTTTGGTGCCACAAAGTCGAAGGATGACCAACATAATCACTTACTGAATTTACTCCCTCTGTAGGTAATTCTACCATGTAAAGAGTACCTTTCTTCTAGCCATCAGCTACAACTGGAATACCCTTTACCACCTTCCACTGGCCATCTCTGAATATAACACGATATCCCTGAACATCTAGCATATCCACAGAGATCAACATCCTCTTGAGTCCTGGAATATATCTGACATCCTTCAATGTCCAGAATGTACCAGCAGACGTTCTAAGGTTTATATCTCCCATGCCTGCGATGTCTAAACCTTTATTATCTGCTAGAAGAACTTTGCCAAAATTCCTAGTTCTGAAATTTTGCATTGAATCCTTGCAAGGAGAGGCATGGAAAGAGGCACCAGAATCCATAATCCTGAATTCGAACTTACCTTCAATGCAACAGACCAATGCATCATCAACATCTTCTTCTGTTGCATTTACTGTGTTATCATGCCTCTTTCCTTTTGGAACAGTAGGAGCAGTACACTGGCTTCTGAAGTGGCCGTTTTTCTGGCAATTCCAACAGGTAATATCCTTGCGAGGTTTAGACTGCCCTCGCTTCTTGGACTTTGATCTACCACACCCAGAACCTTGTCCCCTTTCAAACCTTCTGCCTCTACTTTCTATGCTCAATAGGAACCTGCTGATTCTCTAGCGTTCCTCCTACGAACATCCTCAATAAGAATTAAATCCCTAATTCCTTCGAATGTCAATTTCGTAGTCCCAGATGTACTTGCTAATGTCATGACAGTTCTTGACCAACTATCAGGCAACGAAGATAGCAACAACAGGGCTTGTACTTCATCATCAAATTTAATATCTATTGACACTAATCTCGACAGTAAAGAATTAAATTCGTTCACATGATCTGTAACACTAGCACCTTCATGCATCTTCGTATTAACTAACTGACGAATCAGAAATACCTTGTTTGATGCTGATGGCTTCTCGTACATGTTTGATAACTCCTTTATCAAACCATATGTCGTCGTCTCCTTGACAATGTTGTAGGCGACGTTCTTCGCCAATGTCAATCTGACGACACCCTGAGCTTACCGATCCAGCAACACCCAATCTGCCTGAGACATCGTATCTGGTTTCTCCTCAAACAGAGGCTGGTGCAGCTTGTTCTGATACAGATAATCCTTGATCTACATCTTCCAAAATTCGAAGTCGCTTCCATCAAACTTGTTGATCTTCACTTTCCCATCTTCTGCCATTGCTCCCACTCGCTTAAAACCCTAAGCTCTGATAGCAGTTGTTAGGGATTGAAACGCACACACACGAGCAATTACAAGAACAAAAGTAAACAACAAGAATTGAAAGAGAGACAGAGATTTACGTGGTTCGGTCAAATAAACCTACATCCACGACCGCACTAGAAGTATTTCATTCACACTTAGGGTTTACAAATTACATGAGTATTTCAAATAGGAATCAATGACTGGGCCGGGTCAAATGTAATACAAATGTCAGGCCCAAAAACCTAATTTTCCTTCCAGGGGCGCTGCCGCTGGAAAACCCCGCAAGGGGCTCTGCCCCCTTGACCCCCGCTCGCTGACCAGGCAGTGAGACCCCCTCGAGGTGCTAGCGCCCTCGGACTCCAGCTCGTCGAGGCGCTTCGCGCCTCGTCGACAGTCAAGTGTTCTTGGCAACTATCAAACTCCACATACTCAACAATTTGATTGTCGAGAGTTTAGAAATAGTGGCTCCCCAACCACCACTTATTCTTATATATGTAGTAGTGTTTGGATAGTTAGGCTCTATGATGAGTGGATGATGGGGTAATCCTTAATACCGTTTTGGTGGATCATCATGAATTTGGATAGATGAATTTAGAATCATTTGTCAATCATTTAGGTTCACCATTTCTACATTCGTACGCTTATTGTTTATTGCTTCAATGGTAGATTTTGTTCTTCATGTGCATCTTTTGGTTAAGATAAGTAAGTAAATTAGTAGATGACCCTTCTACAAAAAACAAGTCAATACAAAAAGGTTTGTTGATACAACATCTACCAAAAATGACAACTCCTTGGCTCTGGTTGATAGTGGAAAAGAATGACAATTTGCACCCTAAGCATCATTTTTGGTATTTTTTTAAAGAAAATGTGGAACTAAAAAACAACAATTTTGTGAAACGTCATATTAGGTTTACCAACATGACAATCATGTTTACCAAATACAACGGTTTTATAAGTGTTGTATTTGGTTCAACAAATACAACAATGGTTTTGAGCATGTGCAACGGTAACAAAATGTCGTTTTTCCTCAAAATACTACTTTATCACATTGATGAACCTTTAAATAACATCGAATTGCCCTCAAATTTTGTAAGTTTTTGTTCTATTATATGTTTAACAAATCTAATAGTTACATTAAAATTTTGATTTTTCTAAAATTAGAAAAGTTGTATATTTCTGTATTAAGATTATAAACGTACATAGGTTGATGATATATAACATAATATCGAATGAAGCCGAAATTTTTTCTATATTAATAATTATGTGTATGGTTACATCCAATTGTTGAATTTTTTTATTTAATTTATATAATAAGACATTTTTTTATATAATATATGTAGACATATACATCATAATTTACATTTATGAAATGTCATACATATATATATGAAATAATATAATTATTTTGATTGAAACTGATCGACTTATATATATAATGATTATGATAGTGTTAATGCATTGAAAATGCATATATATATTAAAATATACAATGGAAATCCTAAACCCTAAACCTTTTCTTCCTTTTTGAGGAACGAAAATAACGGCCCCACTTAGCTAGAAACAATGGTCAAGGGTTGCCATTTTAAGCTTTGTTATAGGAAGCTGAGAACAAAACTCCCCCAATTCCTCTCTTCTGTAGTTTTTTTCTTCTTCCACAATTCTCTTCCATTTTTTCTTCATTTTGAGCTAACAATTAATCCACTACGTTATAACTCCACAACCTATTAGTTAAAATGAAAAGAAAACCCTAATTTTAGCAGGAAGATTAAAGCTTTAAGTTGGTTATTCTTTGATCTATTGTAAGGTTGATTTGTTATTATTATTATTATTGTAATTTCCCATTTATATATGGTATATATATAACAAAAAAAAAAAAGGCTATTAGGATGCTCGTAAGTGCCACAATAGAGTGTGTATTATAACATTTCTTACCTTAATATACTTTATATAAATGCCTCAACAAATATATAAGCGTCTGAACTCTAGTTGCCTCAATAGCCTATTATGTATAAATAAAATTCAATTTTAAATTGAAACTTTTCGAGTTTTTTTTTTAATCTATTAAGGCATTTTTAATTGTCTAAATATTTATTTTTAAAGACATATTTACGTAGGTAGTAATAGAAGACTTTTAAAACTTGTAATTTTAATATGTCTTAACAGATATGTCTCAATAGCCCATTTTTTTATAGTGTATATATATGAATTGAATGACAATGGGCGCGAATATATATATGGATTTAGTACGATTGTCATTTTTGATAAAAAAATTCAGATTAGTTAAGTTTTAAAAATGACATGAATAACTTATTTCTAGTCAGGTTTAATTTTTAGGGAAAAATTAGGGATTAATTTAGTTAGTTGGTTTGATTTTAGGTAATTAAGATTAATTATTTTTTGAAGTTAGTTATTTAATTAGGTTATTTAGTTACGTTTACTTAATGAGGTTATATTATTCAAGTTAAGTAAATTACACTAAAAAAAATGGGTATTAAGACATATCTATTAAGACATTTTAAAATTACAACTCTTAAAAACCTTCTATTGCTGCATATATGTAGAAATGTCGTTAAAAATAAATATTTAGACAATTAAAAATGCCTCAAAAGGTTTTAATTTAAAAATTCAATTTTATTCATACATAAAATTCTCCTTGAGGCTATTGAGGCAACTAGAGCTGAGACGCTTATATATTTATTGAGACATTTATAAAAAGTGCATCAAAGCAAAAAATGTCCTAATATATACTCTATTGAGGTGCTTAAGAGCATCCTAATGGCCCTTCTTTTTGTAGTGTTAATGAGTTTAATTAGTTAAATTATTAAATTAGTTATCTTTTGTAAAGTAAAGTTTAGATAATTTTAGTTCATTTAAGTTTCAAGAAATTATTTAATTTTAGTTAAGTTAGGTTAATTTTAGTTAACTTTACTTAATTCATGTTTAATTAAAATAGTTAAGTAGACTTAAGATAAAATTAAGTTTTGTTAATATTGCAAAGCAAAGTTAAGATAACTTTAGTTAAGTTAACTTTTTATAGTTCATTTTAGTTAAATTATGATTAATTATGTTAGATAACTTTAGCTAAGTTAAAAAAATTTAATTAAGATAATATTAAGTTTAGTTAATTTAGTTTTGCGAAGTTAGGTAAATTAATTTATTTAACTTAGTTCACTTTAGTGTATTTAAGTTAACTTTAAGTTTAGTTAACTTTTACTTAGTTAATGCAAGGTAGTTAATGAAGTTAATTAGTTAACTATTAAGTTAACTTAGTTAAGATAAGTTAATTTGTGTTACTTAAGTAAAGCTAAGTTGTTTTACTTACGTGGAGTTAAGGGAAATTATTTAGTGAAGTTAACTTCGTTAATTTAATTTTTGTATATTGAAGTTATGTTAAGTAAAGTTAACTTACTTGAACTTGCATTATGGTATTTTTTTTGAAATAATGATTGTCGGGCATATGTTAATGGATATTGGTTTCATACGAGGTCAAATGATGCTAACGAATCCACTCAAAATGGTGGAATTATGTGTCAAGCCGATATCACAAGCTATGCTAGTTCACGTGATAGGAATATTGTAGTTGGAAGTGTTAATTATTATGGTGTTCTTATACCTCAATAGTAAAAACACGCAATACTAAAAAAAAATCATGTTTACTTTCCAAATGTGACTAGATGGATTTAGATAGGTTGTAAAACAAGATGACTTGATGTTTACCATGGTTAATCTTGATCGCTTTCTTTATAGAGAAAGTAAGGAGACAAAAGAACCATTCATTCTAGCAAATGAATTTGAGAAAGTTTGGTATTCCCATTGTCTAAAGGAGAATGAATATCATGTAGTCGTACCAGTGATGAAAAGGGATAATTATGATGTATATTCAAGACACTATGATACAAAATTATTTTCCCACAACAATTAGATATGCAAACCACTCCTTGAGAAGTATATGCTAATTGGGTTCAGAATGACGTTAAAGGTGAATAAGTGGATCTAACTTGCAAACGGACCCAAGCAACTTCCTAAAAACTATTTTCTTTCATACTTGTTTTCATAAACACTGTTTATTATGTTGGTATTACATTACTTTAATTTTTGGTTTTGTTTAAATATTCTAATATGTTGATAAGATGAAATTGTGTTTTTGTTTAAAAATATTGATATGTTGATATTCTTCGAGATGAATTTTTTTTTTTTTTTTTTTTTTGGTTTAATTATAGCTTTTATGTTGATGTATTTGGAGTTTAAATTATATTTTTGTTTAAATATAGTGATATGTTGATATTCTTGTAGTTTTGATTTAGCTTTTGTGATTCATGAAGTGATATGTTTATATTCTTGGAGTTGATATTTCATTTTGTAATTGATGAAGTGATAGTACCATGTTTTTGCGTTGCGAATTTTCTTTTGTGAATATTAATGAATTGAATTTTTTTTTTAATGGTTTTTGAAACCTTTTGAGCCTGAGAAATGTCCCATTTTAGTGAAAAGTCTTTCAAATTGTTTTTAAAATATGCATAAATTTAAATATACATGCGTTCATTTTCATAATCAAGTGCTTATATTTACTAATTTTGTTTAGTTCTTGCACGTTTTAAATAGTGAAATGGTTAAGAAACGAACCTGTAGGCCATCATTACATGAGATATTAGCATTGTTGAGGACAATGTTGAACTCACCTAAAGTTCCCACTCCCTCTCATAGCCCTCCTTCCCATCCACAATCTATTACCGCCTGTCTTTTTCCTTCTTGGTCTACCCCTTCTAATTCCATCCATTGTACTAGTAGTTTGATCGAGTTCATCACCTTCTATCTATTATACCCTTTTCCTTTGTAGGTACACCATTGGTCTCACAAGCAGCTTTCCTCCTATACCACCTCTATGTTCTTCTCTAACTCCCACTCCAATTCTCTCGCTTGCCCCTACTCCTACTCCCATTCCATTTCCTATTCTCCTGAGTCCTTTGTTGGAATCACGAGTTGACCCAACATCGAGGCCTAGCAAATCAGGGCCTAGCACTTTAGGTAATGATGCTAAGATTGCAAGAATACAATCTGTCAAAGTAATAAAAAATATCAATTCTACAAGGATTGTTGTTTAATTGATAAATTCTCCTTCTTTATATTCAATTCAGACAAATAATATTATCGTAGGGTTTGATTATCTTCTAAAAGTAAATAAAAAGATATGCATGAAAGAAACAATTAATAATATGAATAGAATAATGGTTAATATTAACTTAGTTTTCCAGTTTGTTTAAGGTAAGCTTTCAAAATATAGAGTAGACCTAATTTCTTAGTGAAAAGTCCCTAATTTCATTATGCAAATCAATCAAATTCCTTTGTGAATTTAAAAAATAAAACTACATAAAACTTTGTAGGAATTCTCTAACTTTAAAGGCTAGAAACTGCACAATAGAAATCGAATCTATTCTTAGTCAATTTTAATAAACGTTATTATCACCCTCTTCTAATTCAACCTAATCTCTTCCTATGTGTAGGTTAAATCTAATATCATGCAATTATCGATTAGATAATCACAAGCATTAAGAACTAACAATAATAATAAACAGGGACTCCAGATTAATAAAAATAATAAATTAAACTACAAAATTCATAAAAGTTTCACCCTTCATAAAAGGCCTTAGTCACGATAAAATCTAACTACTCATAGATAGTATAGAGCACATAATTATTTCTAACATAAGAAAGAGAGAGAGAGAGTAGAGGGAATTTTGCAAGTTTACGTCACTCTTCAAGTTATCTCTAAATTGTCCTCCTTGTGATCCCTTTCTAAGTCGTTATTTATAGAAAAGAAAAAAAATAGAAATCTAATCTAATAAGATCTCTTTGACTTTTACAATTGGTCTCTGATGTCTTCTTGTTTTTTTTATTTCTCCAATGACTTTATTTTGTTGTTATCTTCTCCAATTCATATATATCCCAAGATTATTGATATTTCGATATATCTTCAACATTATTGATGATTTTATCCCTACAAAATAGACTATGATAATAAATAAATTTTCTTTCGATAAAATCATTTCTATCAATGCATTTAATCACAATTAAGGATAAATATGTCAAATAAAAGTCAACATATTTTAGGTATATTAAGTAACTTGTGTTCATTTCTTAATTTTTTGAAATATCTTACTTCTTTTTTGTTTTACTTATGTATATATATATATCTTATGTTGTCATGCATGTTCTTCTTTTATCACCCGATTTGAGTAGGTGGGAAGTTACCCCGAGACTGGGGGGAAGCCCTCCTTGAGAGAGCGAGTCCAACTTAGTGTAATCGAAGGGTTCACAGGGTAGGATGCGACTACTAATGCTTCCATTTGTAGCATTTTTACACGGATGTCCAGTAAAGTCTCTTTGGCTTAGGGAGGTTGGCATCAGGATCCTGAGAATAAAGAGGGGGTCATTTGGAAGGATATGAATGTAAATAGTTATTTGTTTTTATCTTATTTACCTTAATATGTTAATTTTTTTTTAACTACTTAATTGTACACACTATTTTTAACTTTTCAGCAAAACTCCAGTATGGCTCCTGAGGGTATAGCTTCACCCTAAAGATTATTGGGTCATCGTGAAGAGATTGGAAGTATAATTTGAAAAGAAAGCAGTATGAGCCACCTAAAGGAGGCATCTTACTAGGTTGTCCTAATCAAAGAATAAACCCAAATAAGTGGAGGTTTGCTGGTGGATTACAAACAACTATGGGATACACATGAATAAAATTTAAAACGAAATCTACTGCTTAAGATTGTGTTTGAAGAAAGAGTTTAAGCATAAAATACAAAATAGAGATCAAATTGTATATCCTTGTGCCAAAAGGATGATTCCACACTTTGTTGTGTTTCATGAACTACATATACTCTTTTTTTTTTTTTAATGAATATCATGTTTATATATTCTAAAATAAACATTTCAACTACTTATATATTAAAAAATATATAAATATATCATATTAAAAATGACTTACTTATAATATATGTTTTTGTAAAGGGCATTCGAGACCAGTCAATGTCGCAGTACGACATGTTTGTAGCGATCAAGTAGTAGCATGAACACAAGACAAACGTATTTACTACCGACTTGATTGTAAGTATATCAACTAATTTATTATTAGTATAATATTTTCATGTTTAAGAAGTATTTCTTATACAATAATTATTTATTTATTTGAAAATGTAGGTTACTTTAGAGAGTAAGTGGTAGTCATTGCTAGAGTCCGAGTGCACCAAGATGGCAAAAGATGCTATCTTTCATTGCCATTTCGATTAGTAGACTAAGGGTCATGTTCAAGGTTGCAGTAAGGAACCGACCCTACTCACCTGCTACGCTATCTTCTAGGCACAAAGAACAAATGCAAACTATACTAGCTCAAGTTCAGGCTCAAATGGAGGTTTGGTAGACCCAAATACAGGCACAAATCAAAGTCGAGAAAACAGCTGATCGAAACGTTATTAAATAGTTACAAAGTACAGTAGATTTGCTGATTAGTCCTATGCACACTACTGACTTCAATGTTGTTCCCCACACATCTACATCGACTAGTGCTAGTTCTCAGTAGTAGTGTCAAATTCCTGACCAAACCCTTCACTGGATCCTACCCTTGATTCGAATATTTAGATAGTTTGATAAATGTAGGATTCATTTTTAGGATTATTTTTATTAATAATACTATTAATTTATTAAAGATTTTCTTGTTTTATTCTTTTCTTTCAAGAATTATTTTCTTGGAGATTTCTTTTGTTTTTTGAATTTTTATTCCTTTGATGACATTTTTAGTTCTTAAAGATTTTTTATTAAAAATTATTTTAGCCTTCCCTAAAAAGAAATATAAGTTTTTGTCTCATGTCTACTTGGAATTAGTTGAAGGAATATGTTTCAAATTATAAGTTCTGAACCGATAGAGCAGGTGAAAAAGCTCCAATTTTATAAGTTCTGGTTGTCCTAGCAGGGGTACATCTACGACCGAATTTGGTTAAACCAACGAGTGTCTATACTTGCTTGAACCTATATAAAAGAAAGGTATTTGAAATTTGTTGTTAATTTTGTTAAAGGGAAGTTTTTTTGATTAATTGATTGCTTTGAAAATATGTCTTTTGACTTTACTGATTTTCTGATATTTTGAAAAACAAGAAAAATAGAAGTATTTTGTTTATTCACTAGGCTTCTTTTGCAAATTCTAGTGAAGATTAGTAAGAGGATATGTGAAGAGTCCAATTATCATTGTAGACCTGGATTTATTTAAATGTTTATTCTTTTGGGATCAAATAGCTACTCTGTTGGATTTGTTTAGTTTTTTTTTTAAATAAGCTTGGGGTTGTACCCTTGACTCTGTTTTGATTTCTGAGGAGATTGTAGTATTTTGTTTCGAAATTTCTCATGGGACTTATTTACTGGATTTGAATTCATTTGTTTTCTTTTAATTTGGGAATATTCTTTATGATTTGATATTAGAAAGAGACCTTGTGCTCTTAGGGGAAACCTTGAGGGTACGGTTGTGTCACGCCTCGGTTCTAGGGCGTGACATTTAGTGGTATCAGAGCCAGGTTGCAAATCCTTAGGATGCTTAACTATGGATATTATATTTTAGTAAGGTGGTAGACTTCAATGTTAGTTTTTCAATCCATTTATCGGATATACATGTTTGTAGCTTATCTAGATTTCCTTTTGAATTATTACATAGATGGCAAGGTGAGGAACTTCAAGAGGTCATTATGTGGACCCTAATAGATGGATAGGAGAACAAGACGATATATAATGTACCACTGAGGGATTTAGGTTGTGGAATGTCTGTAGATAGAAGTGAAAGTATTGGGCCTTCTATGACACAATCTGATTTCACTGTGGCCCTTTCTATGATGTTCCCAACAATGCCTTCAAGAAGAATAGTTGAGGCAACAAGTGGAGCAAGAACATCGTCCTAGGAAAGTTGAGGATGAGATAACATCATGTTATGAGTGACTACAGAAGGAAAGCATACCGAGGTTTAAGGGAACTGCTAATCTGAACCTTGCAAAGAAGTGGCTCAAGGATTTAGAGGAGAACTTTCAAGTAGTTGTGGTGATTGAGGATGTGAAGGCAGATTTAGCAGTTTCCTTCCTGATTAGAGAGACAGAGAGATGGTAGGAAGGTGCTGCACCAGCATATATCACTAAGGGTTGCCCTCTAACTTGAGAAGTGTATAAGAAGTTTTTCTTGGATAACTACTTTCTAGAGGCTCTTCTATCGGAACGCAAAAGGGAGTTCTTGAGCTTGAAGCAAACAAAAGGAATGTCAATTGTGGAATATGCAACCAAATTTAATTCTTTGGGAAGATTTGTTCTAGAGTTTATAGCTAATGAGAATCTTAAACTTCTGCGATTTCAATATGGATTACTTGGGAGAATTCAAGGCAAAATGGTTGTTCTTTGATTGCAAAGTTATACTGAGATATATCAAACTGCTATTAGTTTAGAGGCAGATATGAAGAGAGTTGATGCTACGAGGACACATAAGAGACCAATAGCATCCAAAAATCAAGTCTAGAATTGAAATTCAGAGAGTTCTTAGTTGGAAGCGAAAGAATTTCCTTTCAAGATAGTAGTAACTGGAGATCAACACAAGTTGTCTGAGACTTGCAATCGTTTTCATATTGGTGAGTGTAGATGGCAGATTGGAGCATGCTTCAAATGTGGAAAATTTCGACACAAAATTCGAGATTGCCATGATATTGTACCAGTAGTTTCAATCAAGCCTAAAGAGCCAACAAAACCGACAAATCCTCAACCAAATGCCAGAGTTTTGCTTGGACAAAAAGATATGCTGAGAATCCAAGTGATGCAGTCACATGTATGATCATAATATACTCTTTGCCTATTAAAGCCTTATTCGAATGTGGCGTATCAAATTCTTTCTTTCTAGGTGATTCTCTTTAGAAGATACCCTTATTTAATTAGATGAGTAATATCATGTATTTGTCCCCAATGGTAAACTATTGATAAGTATTAATTTAATTGGATGTATTATATTTTCAGAGTGCTCAGCGAAAGCATGTGTGGTTTGTGTTTGAATATAGCTTAAGTCCGAATTGATATTTTATTTCTTATGGAATGATAATGTTCTAAGTTTCGAGGACAAAACTTTTTGTAAGGAGGGTAGAATGTAGTACCCAACCCCTTTATTAAGGGCAAATAAGGAAAAAAATAATTTTCAAGTGATAGATATTTATTATTACGTATTTTAATTTATCATTTAAAAGAGTTAGGGTTTAATTTTCTTTTTATTCTTTTAACGGGAATATTGAGTCTCAAAGGTCTTATGTTTCGTCTACATTTTTGGAGGTGGGCAATAAACAAAAATAGTCTGAGAGAATTCGATCGACGAACACTAACGAGGTAAATCAATCCTTCAATTCTTTTAGGCTTAGATTTGATATATTAGATTTATTATATAGACCTAAGTCAATTTATGATAACTAGGTTGGAACTCAAAGATCGAATAGGTGAATTTAAGATTTTGATTGGTGATCATAGAGTTGAGTAAATAGGATATTTTAATTTTTCTTCATATTCGATTTTCTTGATAAAATTCTTGAAATTCCTATCTCTCTTTCTTTTAGCACTAATTAATTCATTTGTTTCTGATATTCCTATTCTTTCATTTCGTTTGTGTTTCAAGTTCATATATATATATATATATATATATTAATTTAAAAAAAGAAAATAAAAGTGGCCAAGCCGCATTGACTTCTCTCATTCTTGTTTTTTTACCTATGGCGGAATTATTATTATTATATTATCATTATTATCACCTGCCGCCGGTTGTTAATTTTATATTAGCAAATTGGTGCATTTAGTCCCCAAATTATTGTCAATTGGTGGTTAAGGTCCCCAATCTATTTTTTTGGTGAAATAGATCTCCAAACTATTCAAATTGTGTGATTAAGGT
>JAXGGT010021957.1:0-15889 GCA_035583425.1 Marsdenia floribunda
ATTCAAAATACTTTAAAAATCAACTAAAAGTAGGCATGATTTAATACTAAAAACTCGATATGTTTTAGCGTTATCAGGTATGCAAATGATTTAAAGTCAGGATACTGGCAAATTCAAATTGATCCTAAGGATCGTTACAAAACTGCTTTTACTGTTCCTTTTGGTCAGTACGAATGGAATGTCATGCCATTCGGTCTCAAAAATGCTCCTTCTGAGTTTCAAAAAATTATGAATGATATTTTCAATGACTATACTGATTTTATTCTTGTATACATTGATAATATTTTGGTATTTTCAAATGCATTAAAACAACATATTATTTAATAAATTAAATAATGCAAATGATTAATATTATTTATGCAAATGATTTTTTTTTTTACAATTAATACTTTATAATCTTTTAAAAAAATATTATTTAATAAATTATTAATATTTAATATACGTAATATTAATAAATAATAAAATTTTAATTTAAATAAATAAAATTTTTAAATTTTAAATTTGAACTGGGTAATTAAACAAGTAAATAATTAAATTATCACGATTAAATTCAAGTTGAAATTTTAATCATGATTATTAAACAAAATTAATAATTTTGTTCGACTTAAAAATTTTAAACACAAATAAAAACCTGACACAATTGTCACTCTTAACCTAATTTTACATAAAGAATGTAAAGCACAAGATTGTTTCTTACCATACCAAGATATTAAAAAATGCCCTAGTTATTAATCAAAATAACCATTTCTACTTTTGACACTAAACTTTGCATTCGACATGGTTAGTGTACCACGTCTTGGCATGCATACGCCAAAACACACAACTCAAAATCTCTCATACGTTGCGGAAAAAAGGCAATAATAATGAACACAAAGTAATTACGGGCCAATGTGTCCAACCTTTCATTATATTCCAAATAGAAAATGATACAAGTTACAAAACTTGAGTGCCTACGAACAGAGGTCACTCGAACTAACACCTCTAACCCACCAATTGTCAAAAGATAGTAGGATCAGAAATGAGATGCCCTTCCTCTCGACGGTACTTTGTGTTTACCACAAGAGAAGTATCTACAAAAGAAGCATCTTGGAGACCAGCTAAATGAAGCAAATCCTCTGTATACTTATGTTGATGAAAAAAGATAACAGAAGAATCAGTATGAACTTTCAAACCCAAGAAATAAGTAAGAGGACCAAGATCTTTCATATGAAATGAAGCTTGAAGATGTTGTAAACAAGTAATTAATATAGAATCAGTTCCAATGATAACAATATCAACGACATAAACTAGTAGAAGAACAATACGAATAAATGTTTTGCAAAGAAACAAAGATGAATCATATTGACTCTCCTTGAACGAAAATTGAAGCAAAATGGATCTAAATTTATCAAACCATGCTCGAGGAGCCTGTTTTAACCCAGAGATCGCTTCAAGTTACAAATATCCAAAGAAGAGGAAGAAGACAAGCCCGATGGTAGAACCATGTATATTTCTTCGTTGAGATCACCATGAAGAAATGTATTCTTAACATCCATCTGATGCAGTGGCCAGCCTTGTGATGCAGCAATGGAAATGACTATTCGAATTGTTGTCATCTTGGCAACCAGAGCAAAAGTCTCTTCATAATTGATGCCATACTCTTGTTTGTCACCTAAGGCAACCAACTGTGCTTTATAACAATCGAGAGTACCATGAAAACAAAGCTTGATTGAGTAGACCCATTTACAATCAATGGGTTTAATATGGGCAGGACAATGAATAATATCCCATGTGTGATTGTCCACAAGAGCCTAAAGTTGTTCATCCATTGCCATGAGCCAATAATCATGTTTAACAGCCTCTGAATAATATGAGGGAATAGGAACAATAGTCAAAGTAGTATGAATAGATATGAGGAAATCCATGCCGATTAGGTGGATCGGTAATTCTAGAAGAGCATCGTGGAATTACATTCGAAGGTTGATTTTCTATTAAAGAATATGGTTGAACAAGCTCAAGTGGCGGGGCAAGCTCAGAAGGCTATAAAGATGGACGTTTGCGTCGTTTATACACAAATCCAAGCTTGAATCGTTCAAAAATAGCAGAGGCCTCATCAAAATTAGAAAGAACAGACTGCTGTGGGAGACTTAACATGAGTAAGGAAGAAAAATTGATTTTCAAAGAAAACAACATGACGAGAAATACGAAATCTGTTAGAACATAGATCATAGCAAACATAACCTTTGTGTGACATACTATAACCCATAAAAGCACATTTAACAGATTGAGCAAAAAGTTTATAGCGTTCATGAGGTGGCAAATGAACAAAGCAAATACAACCAAAAGTATGCATGCCAAGATAGTTGGGATGCTTATGAAAGAGACAATAATAAGGAGATTCAAAGTTCAAGACACGCGAAGGTAAACAATTAATCAAATAGACAGTTGTACCTAAGGCCTCAACCCAAAATTTTGATGGAACAAAAGATTCAAGCAATAAAGTGCGAACAACATCTAACAAATGACGATTTTTACGTTCAGGAACACCATTTTGTTGATGTGTATAAGAACAAGAGCATTCAGAAACAATGCCTTTTTGTTGGAGAAAGTTATAAAATTCATGAGACATACATTTCCCACCAGAATCAGACCTAAGCACTTTGATATTTGAAGAAAATTGGGTCTCAATATGGGCAACAAATGTTTTAAAGGTAGAAAAAACCTCAGATTTAGAACGAAGAAAATAAATCCAAGTATATTTTACTTTAATTGTCAATGAATGTGACAGTGTTTGTAATTTGCATTAGATATAACATGAGTAATGCCCCACATGTCACTATGAATCACATCAAAACAACATTGTGCATGACTACCATGGGAAGGAAATGGAAGGAACTTACTTTTGCCTAATTTACATGTAGAGCAATCAAAAGAAGGATGAGAAGAAATGTGATCTTTATTACCCAATAAACCAGAATTTAGTAAGTAAAATAAGACAACAGAATTAGGATGCCCTAAATGTTTGTGCCATACTTTAGCTCGTTGGTTTACAGTAATACAAGATAAAGAAACAAAATTAGGAATAGAAAAATGTAAAGGAAACAAATGTCCAACTTTAGGCCCCTTCGCTAGTATCTTCCCCAACACTTGATCCTGCACAACACAACCAACTATCCTACTGAAATGAGACTAGTAGAAAGCTCAGGAGATACCAGAGCATCTTTGATCGAAGAATTGATATCCCCAATAGCATAAATAGCATAAATAGGTAATTTACTACTATTAGCTATCTGAATATGTCCATGATATGTTTTAACATTGCTAAGAGTCTCAAGAGAACTAGTCATATGATTAGATGCACCAGAATCCACAAGCCAAGATAAAATTGGTGTATAGGCTTACCTTGAAGTCCCAAGGCTGCAAAGGCCATAGTAATCATCTGCTGAAACCATTTCAGGAGTAAGTATTGATTTGTCACTAGTGGTAGAGCCAACAGTAGCCTGAATAATTTGACGATTCTGAGGATGGGTAGGACATTCTTTGATAATATGCCCAGGCTTCTCACAATAGTTGCAAGATTTCTTTGAACAGTTAACAATGATATGACCATATTCCTTCCAGCTATAGCATTGAACTTGTCGCATATCTTTACCCTTGCCTTTCCCGTAAGATGCGTAAGAAACTGCATTATCATGCATTTTGTTTTGCTAGAAAATTGTTTGTGTTACAAGACGCTGCTCTTCACGAAGCAATTCTCGAAAGCACACATCCAAAGAAGGAGAAGGATCAAGTTTCATCAAATTAGAGCAGGCTACCTCATATTCAGAACGTAGTTTCATAAAAAAACTAATCTCTCTTGCTCTGATGTATCTCTTGAACCACAGAAAGAGAATCAGTTGGTACTTTGGCATAAATTATGTCAACATATTCAGCCCATAAATTCTTAAAGCCAGAAAAATAATCTTGAAATGACTGTATTATTTTGATTGTACAACTTTTTTAAATACTCCCACATGCTTTTAGCTTATATAGCTTTAGATTGGGGACAAGCAGTTGATCAATTGATCCTAAAATCAGGTCGTGACTCTAGCATCCTTGATTTCCCACTGAGCTAATTTAGGAAGCTCAATAAGTGCTGGATCACTACCATCAATGTGACCCCATAGGTCTTTTCCCTTGATAAATAGACGAAATTGAAATTCCCAAGCAGAATAATTTTTGCCTGTGAAATGCACACCAAAAGTATCCATGTTGCTAGTTGACATGATACCCTAAAAAAATCAACCCACCAAATGCAACAAGTGCTAAAAATCAGAAGGCCCAAGAGTTAAAAAAAAATGAACTGAAAATAATACTAACAAAAATACTAGAAATATTCCCAAAAATGAAGACCTAGATTTCACAAGAAAATACTTTGAGGCTCTGATATCATGTCAATAGGATTGAATACCTCTCAACACGAGAGTTCTTCTATTATATAGAGAAAGTTATTTACAAGGCTAATTTTCAGTAATTAAATCAATTAAATTCAAACTGATTTCTAGCAATCAGATCTATCTAAATAAGGAAGTTACTGCTATACTACTAATTGTTGATTTCTAGCAATTAAATCTATCTAAATAAGGTTGTTACAACTATACTGCTAATTACAAAATATTTACATCTATTAATTAAGGCTAGATATATGTTGTCAATTCACATGTGCAAGTGAATCTCATTTTGTCCAACTGGACTCACCAACTTGGACGGTAGCCATGTTCCGCTTGGGCTTGATACATGCATATGACATATGTCTAGTCTCCTTACAATTGTAGTGCTTTACACTGTCTGCCTTCGACGCACCATAATTCCTCCGTTTGTCAACAAAGTCTCCCTTCCTCCTAAGTTTATCCATTATTAACTTACCCTTGTTCCTGGTTGGAAATACACTTCTCAGGTAAAGGTAGAAACGAAGCCTGAGAATCTGTCAATCTATTGGTCATACCAAAGGCCTTAACAACAATCCTTCGAGTCTTGTCGTATGAGCTCCAATCTAACCCACTTCTTCAACCTTAACAACAAGTTGAACTTGTCATGCTCAAACATGTCAGAAATGTTAAGAAGGAGAGAAGAGAATTCTGTTATATACTCATGGACAGTGTCAGTCTATTCAAACTTCTTCAAGCTCTCCCTAGCTTGCCAAGCAACATTTTTAGGCAAGAAATGTTCCATCAATTCCGCCTTCAATTCTCTGAATGTTTATACCTAGACTTCTTTGGGTCTGCCTCCCTAGTTCACCACCACAACTTAGCATTATCTGTCATATATATGGTTGCAATTGCAACTTGTTCATCCACTAATATCCTTGTTGTTTCAAAATAGTGCTCCACATCTCATATGAAGTTCTTGAGCACTTTGGCATCCCAAATATCATCATAAGTTTTAGGCCCAAGAATCTTTAACTTGGACTTACCAGAACTACTGACACCAGTAGTAGTCTCCATGTCATGTAGTGCCCTTTTCAACAAACAAACATCGACTTTCAAGTTCTTAACCATATCTTGAAGCCATCCCAAATCAAAGGTCACCACCAGTGTTGGCTCATTGCTGCAATATTCATAAATACTAATAGCATGCACTAAATGCAAAAAAAGAGTTTGTAACCTCATCATTTGATCATTGGTTCTTGTATGTATGTCTGGAGTAGAGTCCAAGCACATTCCTTGACTTCCATCTCCGGATGAACTCGACATTCTTGCAGTAGTACATGCTGCGATATTCATAACTACCAACAACATGCACTAAATACAAGAAAAGAGTTTTTAACCCCATCAATCGATCACTGGCTCCTGCATGTATGTCTAGAGTAGAGTCCAAGCGTATTCCTTGACTTCCATCTCCGAATGAACTCGACATTCTTGCAGTAGGGTTAAAAACTGTGCTCTAATACCAAATTTGTCACAAGGTGTCTGTCTTGACACACACTCCAAAACACGCAATTCAAAATCTCTCGAACGTTGCAAAAAGAAAACAATAACAATCAACACAAAGTAATTACGGGCTAATGCGCCCAACCTTTCACTATATTTCAAATAGAAAAGGATACAAGTTACAAAACTTGAGTGCCTATGAATAGAGGTCAAGCGAGTTAACACTCCTAGCCTAGATAAGAATAATGTGATACCATGTCCCATATTGAAAGTATACATGAATATATTATAAAATATAAGTGTGGGCCTAGGTAGTCATTGTTAACTCGGGATATTCCTTTTGGTATAGCGAGGACGAGTGCCAAGTAGTTGACCGGGGTACTGCCAGGCCCATAGTCGCGGCGCGGGCTCGTGGGCCCGGGTCGTGACAGTTGGTATCAAAGCGGGTAGCCAGTCTGGACTATAGGAACTAAGTGCTACACTATATGTGCAGTGGGGCCACCTCTAGAATCTCGGACGTCCACTGGTTGATTTTGGACTTAGGCCAATAATGTTGGGCCCTAGCGGGAACGCTGGGCCTTAAGGGGGGTGAATGTGATACCCCGTCCCACATTGAAAGTATTCATGAATATGTTATGGAATATAAGTGTGGGCCTAGGTAGTCATTGTCAACTCGGGATATCCACAATGAAGTCTGTATTCCAAGTTCATTCTTACTTGTGAAAAATCTCTTACAAGACATTATCTTAGGCACTCCCTTTATCAATAAAGTAATGCCTATAACTGTTGATACGAAAGGTGTATCAGCTGAGTACCAGAAAAGTAAAGTCTTCTTTACTTTTATTTCTGAACCTCAGACAATAATTTTATCTGAGTTAAAAAACCTCTTACTTAAGAAAAATCAGATTCATTTTCTTACCCAAGAAACGAAACTTCTTGACATAGAAAAGAACCTGGTTACTAGTAAGAACCAAGATCGGATTTCTGATATAGAACTCCAATTTCATAAGGAAATATGTAACAATCATCCCACAACCTTTTGGGATAGAAAAAAACATCTTGTTACACTTCCATATGAATCTGGCTTCAATGAAAGGAATATTCCGACAAAAGCCAGCCCATGCCAAATGAACCAAGAATATCTGGATCTATGCAAAAGAGAAATAAGATCTCTTCTTGAAAAGAAACTCATTAAAATTTCTCACTCTCCATGGAGTTGTACTGCTTTTTATGTAAATAAGAATGCAGAACTCGAAAGAGGAGTTCCAAGGTTAGTGATAAACTATAAGCCTCTCAATAGGATGCTTAAATGGATTCGATATCCCATACCTAACAAAAAACGATTTGTTAGATAGACTACATGGAGCAACAATTTACTCCAAGTTTGATCTCAAATCTGGATATTGGCAAATTCAGATTGCCGAAGAAGACAGGTATAAAACTGCCTTCGTTGTCCCACAAAGCCATTACGAATGGAACGTAATGCCATTCGGATTAAAGAATACTCTGTCCTAATTTCAACATATTATGGATGATATCTTTAATCCATATAAAGCAGTCATCAAGGTTTACATTGGTGATATTTTGATCTTTTCCAATGACATTGATGAACATTTTAAACATTTGAAAGTGTTTAAACATTTGGCTATAACTAATGGTTTAGTCATCTTTGCTCCTAAGATGAAACTCTTCCAAACAACGGTAAGATTCTTAGGGCACAACATTTCGAAAGGAAGAATCATTCCTATCGAAAGAAGCATTGAATTCGCTTCTAAATTTCCTGATGAAATAACTGATCTCAAGCAGTTACAAAGGTTTTTGGAAAGTCTTAACTATATGTCTTCTTATATTCAAAATTTAGCTCAGGAAACAACCATTCTTTACAATAAGCTAAAAAAGAATGCTTCACCTTGGACATCTCAACATACCCTGGTTGTTCAAAGGATCAAGCAACAAGTTAAAACTCTCCTTTGTCTGAAATTAGCAGACCCTACTTGTTTCAAAATTGTTGAAACAGATGCCTCTACTAATGGCTATGGAGGTATTCTAAAACAACAGAATCCTCATACTCACAAAGAAGAATTGGTTAGATTTGTGTCTAGTAAATGGAACCTCACACAACAAAAATATCCCACAATTAAGAAAGAAATGCTTTCTATTGTTAAATGCATTCATAAAATGCAAGATGATTTATTAAAGAATAAATTCTTATTACGAGTTGATTGTAGTACTGCCAAACAAATTATAGAAAAAGATGTAAAAAATCTTGTTTCTAAACAAATTTTTGCGGGGTGGCAAGCCCAACTCTCTGTATTTGATTTTGATATTGAATACATCAAAGGAGAATATAATTCTCTTCTCGATTTCCTAACCTGAGAATTTTTGCAGGGTACATGACTAAGAAAAATTATATGAATAGGAAATCCGGTGGACGTCGGCGAGGGCAATCCTCTCGTGGGGCCTCTTCGCGAGGAGGTCTTGGTCAAGACAAGGGCAAGAATGCTATCCCTAAGCAACATGGCTTACAAGATTTGAAGGAATATCTATCAAAATCCAAGGCTGAGGCTACAACTTCTGGTTCCACTGAACCACACAAAATGGAAATCGAACTCAAGTATGTTGAGTCTTTTGAAAAAGAAGAAATTCATCCGATCGAATTTGAATATCTCAGCTGGTCCCATGATCCAGCATATATCAAACAGAAATATCTCAGTTTGACAGGATTCCCAATGGATGAATCAAAGCCCCGAATGTATTACATAAGCATTCTTCAGCTTACTGCTTCCTGTGATATTAAATCTTTTTATCACAATAATAATACCTTATCTGGTGTTATTAATTATAGCAAATTTGCTATCCTGAAAATCCTTAATCTTATTGATTGGGGCATGGACGTTTATAAGATACGATATTTTAAACAAGGTGACAAAGAATACCGGTACAATTATTGGGATTACCAGAATGCTTGGATTCGTGCATTCTATTATGAGAACCCGAAAAGGAAACATTCTTGGTTCTTTCATTTCTCCAAGAAATTCTTTGGAAACACTAAAACCATTCCACTTTGGTTTTATAATTGGTGGGGTATCCATGGACCCCCTTTCACATATCTTCCTGATGACATCTTCAGGAGATATGAACCATGGATGGAATCCCATCCACCCCTACAGGAACAAAAACAATTGGTCTTAGGCCAATGTATCCTCTATTTCATAGCCGAATTCTCAATTCCCTGGATATGGAAATGGGGTTTAATTGTGGGATATAATAAAAGAGATATCCCCTATCTGTTCCGCACATTTCATGTTCGATGGTGGGCTCAATGGCCTGTCCAAGAGACTGTGGAGGCTATTAATGCAAAAATAGCACATTATCTTGCATCCTATGATGCCAGAACAGAGATCGGACATACCATGGATCTCCTAACCATGAAAAGGCAATTGGAAAAGAAATTTTCCAATCTTTCACAGGACGACATCATGTGTAAATGCATGGAACAAATGAAAAGTCAGTTCTGTTCAGCCTTCGGGACAAAGCCCATGTCCTTTACTTCTGATGAAGAAAGTTTACCAGGTGAATCACAGACACCTGCAACCATGGAAGAAAATTGGGAAGAACTAGTGAAGACCATGGCCAAAGGCAAAGGAAAGGTCTGATGTCCTTTGCTACTCCCAAACGCCAAGACAGCCATCTGTCCCATCTGCCAACAGGGTACATTATCGGCACCCAAACACCAAGTCGCCATCAACCATTGTATTATTAACTTTACTTTTGTAAAGTTGTTTGTTTTATTACTTTTCTTTTTTGACTTTTGTAAAAGTTGTTTGTATTTTCTGCTTTTACTGTTTCTTTTGTCGGCCACCTTTAGGCCCATGATGACATGGATTTCAAATGTTTGAAATCCATTATAGCATAGGAGTGAAGTCTGGCTTGAATATAGATTTCAAGTCCGGCATTTGTCTATAAAAACTGAAGGAAGGTTTCCTAAGAGGGCAGACCTTCAGACTTGTTCTTTCTCTCTCTTCTCTTCTCTTATAATATATCTCCCAGTGTGTTTTCTCGCTTTCTCCATCTTTTTAAGTTTCTTATTTTAATTGTGTCTTTTAGCTTCACTGTTATTATTTGTATTGTTTGGTATCAGAGCCATGATTTGCTAAAGTTTATCTATATCATACTCTTGGCTACAAGCATATAAACATGATATAATACCCTTAACTAACCTTTCTGTTAGTATGGCCGGTTTCTTATCGGCATGGATAGTGACAAACCTGTTATTTTTGAACTAGGACGAAGGGCAGTAGACGTAAGACCCGTAAATGTCCTAGGTTGGTTGATCTATGTCCATGTTGTTTATTAATCCGTCGGTATTCGAAAAGTTTAGAGGCTATGATCCTATATTTATGTGTCCCAACAGACATGTGTATGATATAGAAGTTGACTGATTCCATATGCTAAGAAATTTACAGCAAAAAGTTTCAGTGAAAAACGCTGAAACTCAGGATCTTCCCAATACGGAAGAAGCCTTGAACAATTGGACAGTCCCAACTGTCCCCCCAAACCAAATTTATAAAATTGGTACCTTTAACTTTAAAGGTAGACAGACCATCAAAACGGTGAAACAAACTATCACTATAGAGTAAAATGATCAAACGCTCCAGTTATTCTCTGCAAATGATATGCAGAAATATAAGTCTAACCAGTATAAGTATATACATATTAGACTGATCCAGATAACATTTAAACCTTTGACTTTATCTGGATTAAATGCTTCCATCTTGGCAACTCTCAGAGATGCCAGATGCTTAGTTTGGATACCCTCTTTGATGAGAATAGTCCAGACTAGTTTAGGTCATGGACCAGTATACTTTAATGTATACCCCAATCTAAGTCTGTCACTTACAAACAGAAATCTGTATGAGGCTATCAGTCTTAAATTACAGACCCATGGGTATAATTTTACCCCAGGAAGTGAAACGATAGCTATCATCTATCGCGTTCACTATAAGGTAATGAACACCTTATGTCCAAAGGCCAAACATATTGCCTTTCCCGGACATACAGTGCTGATCGAATCGAATCTATGCACGACCAATGTGTCAACAAATAAGTTACTCAAATGGGAAGAAATCAAATTTCCAGAAGCTTGGTTACTGCCAGAAGCAGTACCCCCTAGACCCATCTTACATCATGAAGTGGAATAGATAGTTCAGCATGATGATGGTGATGTTGAAATATCCTACGCCAACAATAAAGTTAGGCTATCCAGGATTGGTTCTTATCATGAACTAGATAGGATTAGCGAACCTTAAACATCGACAGGGAGACGGTTCTCTACTTCTCAAATCTCTAAACATATACTTTCAACTACACAGACTAAGGATAATCTAGAACACATCCGATTATACAATCAAGATATTCCCCATGGAATTTACCAGTCCCAGTCGAATCGACTATCTTCGACCACTTCGGAAATGAGCTTTCATGTTTAATGGATATACTGTTAAAAATGACTGCTACGGATGAATTATTGGTTTCATCCCTGCCCTATACAAACTTAACGGAGTTTAAGTTTAGGCTTGGGGAAAAGAAGAATTTTTCACAAACTTGCACATTAGACAGTTTGTATTTAATGGCTAGTTTTGTACCACTAGCAGCAGTTAAACTTTGAGTTGTTTTTTCAAAGTACTGCATTGGAATTATACCTTCATGGATACAATTCACATCTGCACCACTATCAACAAGGGTAGTTAAATCAGAAATAAAATACTCCTGATTTATTAAAATGGATATTTTAGTATACCATTTTTGAGATATCAATTGTTGTAGAATATTGAGATATTCCACAGGTGTTGCATTTGTGTTTAATCCAGTCATTTCTGGATGGGTACATGGTGCGTTCTGGCCCTGCTTCATGTTGAGTAATCGAGCTTCAATATCAACATTTTTATGCTTTAAATCAGAGACTTCTGATTTTAAGGCATTAATTTCCCTTTTAAGATCACTGATTGTGCTAGGGAATTCTTTTTGTTTTTGAAGTCTGTTATAGACTTCCTACATCCTATAGGCTGTTGGGGGATGCATGGGGGATTCCTGATCCCGATCCTTCTCTTGTTCTAATTGAATACATTTTTCAATTAAAGAACATCTTACTTCAGGACTAGTAACTTGATCAATAAGCTTGATCAGGTCCTGTTGTGATTGAGAAAGGACAGTAATGGTTGCATCGCTCATTTCAGCTATTTGCTAAAAATATGCCCGTTCTGCTTGTTCTTTAAAAGAACATTCTTCTTCAGAATTGGAATAATAATCTTCTGTATCATTGTCAGAAGATGTATCTATGAGGATTAATTTACTCACTTGCTTGGTCTTTTTCCAGCAATTATTGGCGTAATGGCCGATTTTGCCACATTTATGGCATTTGATATTAGCTAGAGATTTTCTGGCTATTTTCTTGGCTTTCTTGGGTGGTAATTCTTCCCTAAGCCAGTGTCTAGACTTTTCCTTTTTCTTATGTTTTTTCTTTTTTCTTGGAAAAGCTGTTTCTTCTCTAGATAGGAGTCTAGAGGACTTAGGCATATCAAATGCAAATTGATCACATAATGCACCTAATTATTTTTTCTCGGTTACTTTCTGTTTCTTAAGCTGTTTATGCAGCTTCATAGATTGGCAAATAGCCAAACCTTCTTGTACACAGACTCCAATTAGATGTCCATAAGTGTACTGTTGATAGGGGATGGAGATCCCATTATGTTTGTTCCATAGAGTTGTTTTAACTCTTTAACCTATCAATGAACTTGGACTTCCACTGTTCACTACCTGAGTCCCTTAATTGAGTGACTCTTACCAGGAAGACATCCTTGTACCATCTAAAATGAGTTAATGATGGACATTTCAAGATGAGTCCTTACCCTCTCATTCTGATCAGTAATTTGACCAGTGAAATGTTCTAATATGGTGCATATTAATGTATACACATAATCTTCTACTTGTATCTGACCAGAATCAGTAGAAGTGGCTTCTTCTTTAATGACCAATTTCTTGGCATTAAAGATTTCTTGCCTTTGAGATTCTGTGAGTGTGTTATCCCACCATCTCTTGAGAGTACCTGCGAATCCGTAGGTAATCATGATACAAATATTTCGTTCTGTATTATTGATCTGTTTACAGACTGTTGAATACATAAGCATTCTGTGAAGAAGGTTATGTATTGCACCATCTGTCAGACCATCCAAATTCCATTCACAGATGGTTTTGGGATGATAATTGTTTGAGATGAAGTTATCATTTTCCTTAAATAGGATGTCAAAAGGAGGGGTCTTTGGTAATAATGATGATCCCATCTCCTCTTCTCATATTTGAGTTTATTTACTTCAAGAAAATTCTCTTGAAGTTTGCCTATCTTAGAATCAGAGGAATCTGATGATTAGGATTCAGACCTTTCTTCCATCGTCTGTATCTGGATGGTTTCAGTTTCTGAATCCTATTTGTCCAAAGTATATACTTTGGGTTGAAGGTCCATTTCCTTCAATTTTTGAGTTAATACATCAATTAAAGATTCTGATGTAGTTCCCAACTTAAAATTTTCTATTTTAGCTGGAGGCTTAATAATAGGCTCCTTGCTAACAATGGGTTGGGTACTCGTTCCAGGTTGTTCAGTTACTTGTATTTGTGGTAGCTTAATGATATAAGCTTCCAGGGCTTCCACATGGGATCCCAAATGTTGTAAATATAAATTTGAATAATTGAGTTGCTTGAATATACTAGCAACATCCTGGAGACGCACTGCTATATCCTTTTTTACTTGGATAAAAGTAGATGTCTCTAGGGTTCCTGTACCCTGAGCCATACGCAGAGGTACTGAGGGAGGATATTTGGAGTGTAAATAGGCCCCCTCTTTTGTGGTCCAAGTCTTAGTGACCATATTTAGCCTTTGAATCTGTTCATAGGAATAGAAAGCTGTAAACCACAAAATAAAATACAATATTGTATTGTATTTTTCTAAATGAGAGTAATACCTCTCTTTCCATTCCTGTTGGAATGCATGCTCAAATCTAGAGAAACACCAATCTCGGAATAATTTGTTTTCCTCTAGATTAAATTCCTTAGACAACATGAGTCTAAGGGGACTTCCAGGAGAAAAATCCTTCTTTTCCCCAGTCCTAAACTTAAACTCCGTTAAGTTTGGATAGGGCAGGGATGAAACCAATAATTCATCTGTAGCAGTCATTTTTTACAGTATATCCATTAAACATGAAAGTTCATTTCTGAAGTGGTTGAAGACAGTCGATTCGACTGGGACTGGTAAATTCCTGGTAAATTCCATGGGGAATTTCTTAATTGGATAATTGGATGTCTTCTAGATTATCCTCAGTTTGTGTAGTTGAACGTATATGTTCAGAGATTTGAGAAGTAGAGAACCGTCTCCTTGCCGAGGTTGAAGGTTCGCTAGTCCTATCTGATTCACGATAAGAACCAATCCTGGATAGCCTAACTTTATTGTTGGCGAAGGATATTTCAACATCACCATCATCATGCTGAACTATCTGTTCTACATCATGATGTAAGATGGGTCTTGGGGGTATTGCTTCTGGCAGTAACAAAGCTTTTGGAAAGTTGATTTCTTCCCATTTGAGTAACTTATTTGTTGCCACATTGGTCGTGCATAGATTTGATTCGATCAGCACTGTATGTCCAAAAAAGGCAATATGTTTGGCCTTTGGCCTTTGGACATAAGGTGTTCATTACCTTATAGTGAACGCGATAGATGATAGCTATCGTTTCACTTCCTGGGGTAAAATGATACCCATGGGTCTGTAATTTGAGATTGATAACCTCATACAAATTTCTGTCTGTAAGTGACAAACTTAGATTGGGGTATACATTAAAGTATACTGGTCCATGACTTAAACTAGTCTTGACTATTCCCATCAAAGATGGTTTCCAATCTAACATCTGACGTCTCTGAGAGTTGCCAAGATGGAAGCATTTAATCCAAACAAAGTCAAAGGTTTAAATGCTATCTGGATCAGTCCAATATGTATATACTTATACTTGTTAGACTTATATTTCTGTATATCATTTGCAGAGAGTAACTGGAGCGTTTGATCATTGTACTCCATAGTGACAATTTGTTCCACCGTTTTGATGGTCTGTCTACCTTTAAAGTCAAAGGTACCAATTTTATAAATTTGGTTTGGGGGGGCAGTTGGGACTGTCCAATTGTTCAAGGCTTCTTCCGTATTGGGAAGATCCTGAGTTTCAGCATTTTTCACTGAAACTTTTTACTGTAAATTTCTCAGCATCTGGAATCAGTTAGCTTCTATATCATACGCATGTCTACTGGGACACATAAATATAGAATAATAGCCTTTAAACTTTCCGAAAATCGATGGGTTAACAAACAACATGGACATAGATCAACCAACCTAGGACAGTTACGGGTCTTACGTCTACTGTCCTTCGTCCAAGTTAAGAAATAACAGGTTGGTCACTATCCATGCCGATAAGAAACCAGCCATACTAACAGAAAGCTTAGTTAAGGGCATTATACCATGTTTAGTCAATCATGGCTCTAATACCAAATTCTTCTCTAGATAGGAGTCTAGAGGACTTAGGCATATCAAATGCAAATTGATCACAGAAGGCACCTAATTATTTTTCTCGGTGACTTTCTGTTTCTTAAGCTGTTTATGCAGCTTCATAGATTGGCAGATAGCCAAACATTCTTGTACACAGACTCCAATTAGATGTCCATAGGTGTACTGTTGATAGGGATGGAGATCCCATTATGTTTGTTCCTCAGAGTTGTTTTAAGTCTTTCTGCAAACAAATAGGGTAACCCATCAATGAACTTGGACTTCCAATGTTCACTACCTGAGTCCCTTAATTGAGTGACTCTTGCCAAGAAGACATCCTTGTACCATCTGTTAGGACCACCAAAACACCACCTTAACTCCACATTAGTATGATATTGTCCGCTTTGGGCCAAGCCCGCACGGATT
>JAXGGT010021987.1:0-15888 GCA_035583425.1 Marsdenia floribunda
AAGATCTCAGCTTTTTTGCAAAAACCCGAAGCAAAGCCAAGATTTCAACTTTACTCCACCTACATTTTAGTTTTCAAACAATTTTTTTCCACAAATCAAGAGCGCTATTCAAGACCCAAGAATAATTTTCCTCCATTTTTGTGCCTTAGTCTTCTTCGGGTGTAGCCATTGATAGATGAGAGGGATTTTGCCCCTTTTTTTTTTTTTTTTTTTAATTATATAATACCGAAAATGCCCTCACAAAAAATGGCATTTGGAGGGCATGTGACATTTTTGGCCGGAAATTGGGTGAAAAATGGCCGGAAGGACCAAGTTAGGAATACGTAAATTATTATAGGATCTAGTTAGGAATTTTTAAAAATTTAGGACCAAGTCTGTGAAACGTAAATAGTTTTAGGACCAAAACGAGGAATTTTCCTATTTTTAATTATATACTTATATAAAAATAAAATTATAGTAGGAATTTTAAAAAAATTTTAATATAAATTATAATAATTATTTAATAAATACTATAATTATTTAATAATACAAAAATAAGTTGTGAAAATTCCCCGTGAGGATCCCCGATCCCCAATGGGGCGAGGATGGTATGAAAAAAAAATTCCCCGCAGGGGATGGGGAGTATATGTGAGAACCGGGGATGGAGATGGGGGAAGGAGTCCCCGTATATCCCTGTCCCCGTTGCCATCCCTACTACTAACCATTAGCCAATTGTAAATAGGGAGAATTTATGATAATTTGTAGGTTTGATGCGCACAAGTATTTCTACATACAAAATTGCATGGCCCCATGTAGTAATGAGAAGTTTCATTCTTATAAGCAATGGTTTAGCTATAATTTGAAGTTGTTTAATAAATGATTCAGCTAACCCATCTTGTGTATAAACATGAGCTACAGGATATTCAACACTTATACCAATTGATTTTGAATAGTCATTGAATGCTTGATATGAATATTCACCAGCATTATCAAGACCTATTGATTTAATTGTATATCTGAATTGTGCTCGTAGCCTTATAATTTGAGCAAGTAATCTCGCAAACTCCAAGTTGCGAGTTAATAACAAACATACATGACCACTTACTAGATGCGTCTATTAGGACCATAAAATATCAAAATGATCTGCATAAAAGATAAATATGACCACATATATCACCTTGAATTCTTTCCAGAAACGTTGGAGATTCAATTCCAACTTTAGCTAGTGATGACTTAATGATTAGTTTGTCTTGAGAACAAGCAACACATAAAAATTCCTTTGATTGAAAAATCTTTAGGTTTTTCATTGAGTGTCCATGTGAATTTTCAATAGTTCTTCGCATCATATATACTTGAACTGAGATGCCCTAATTGGTCATGCCAAGTAGTGAAAGTATTTGAATAAATAAACTTCTTGTTTATTGTGGCATGTGTTTCAATTGTACTAATTCTCATGTAATAAAAGCCAGAAGAAAACACATTCAATTTCTCTAATGCAATCTTCTTATTTGATATAATACTTATAATATAGAGGTACTCATTGTTTTCCTCGTTTATAGTCTCTACATGATATCCGTTAAAACGAATATCTTTAAAACTCAACACGTTTCTTTAAGACTAAGTGAAATACATAGAATTGTTAATTTTGTTCTATTAGGTAACATTATAATTGCTCTTCCGGACCTTCAATTAATTTTGTGCTACAAAATTTGTAGTAACATATGCAACATATTTTAATAAGATACTTCCTCCTATCTTGAAGGATAATATATGTAATTACAATGTCTACAAGACATACTTCTTTATCCATATACTTTAATATATAATAATAATAATAATAAATATTATAATAAAAGTGTTATATGATAAAATAAGGAAATAAAGAACTATAAATAAATATGACAAAACAATAAAGGTGAAAAACAAAATTAAATCATGTGATTTGTATATTATTTATGTGATTCATGACGCAATGGAAAAATTCTAACTTCAAATAAACACAATTGCATAGGGATGCATGTTCGAATCCTAATTCACACATATATATGTTAAGATATAGAAAGATATAATTTTAGAAGATAAAGATGCTAGAAAAATATAATCTTAAAAGATAAAGATACTAAGAAATATAATAAAAATAAATGCATAAGTTAAACTAAAGCATAAATAATAATAATGAATATAATTTTTAAGTTTATTTTATTTTAGGATTCTTCCATCGTTGATCAATTGATCAATTCTTCCTTCTGGATCTTCGAAAAAATCAGTTACATCCAAATGAATGACGTCATTATGTAGATTATAATCAAGATCACCAAAATTGATTTTAGCATTTTTATCTTTCCCTTTAAGGAACGCTTGATAAAGGTCCTCTAAATATTTTGTTGTACGATAGGTATGAGGCCAATGACTTTTTATGCCATAGCGATGACAAAATTTTTCGAATTCTTAACAAATTTTCTTTGTCTATTTGTGCCTTCTTGAAAAACTTTCGATTTTTCTATTTTATTGTTCACTTCTCGTGGTAAGGCACATATCTGTGACTTCGTCCATTATTATTCGTCACTATTGCATTCATTTTAGGGAATAGAGTAGAACTAGTGGGATAAGTTAAAAGATAAATAAAAGATGAACTTTCCACTTCTAGTGATTTTAAAATATTTGGTTAAATTTATCATGACCTCTTCTGAGGTCATATATCATAACAATATTCATATATTTCTTGTCCATATCATCGTACATTTATAATACTATATTTTAAGAGAATGATCATCTTCTAGTAGCCAAAATGTTCTTATAATATCTTTCGACTGTCTTTTGGAAGTCGAATATTTTCTATGACCAGTTTTCGGCCATCTTCTAGTGGTCGAAAATTTCTTAAAATATCTTTCGACTATCTTCTGGTAGTCGAATATTTTCTACGACTATTTTAGTCGAATCTTTCTTATGACCATCTTTGGTAGTCAAATCAATTAGTTCTTTTATGTCCCATTTTTATTTGGAACGACAATGTCTATTAGACATGTCTTAATCATTATTCGGAATGACATTGTCTTCCAAAAATGTCTTAATTAGATGCATCTCAGCATCTAATATTCGTAAAAAAATAAAAAATTTTTTGGTGACTTGGAAGAGCCACAAATTTGTTATAAAAATAAACTTACATACCTTTTTATTCTTCTTAAGTCAAACCCCCAAATTTTGGATTCTTGAATCAAACTTCATGGTAAAGTTCTTATGGTGGTGTGATAGAGACTCATGAAAACTACTACAAAAATTTAATGGTAGAGACTCGTGCTCATAACATGTTATAAAACTAATTATAAAAAGGGTGAAAAAGACAGAAAGATAGAGGGAATATATTACTTTTGTATTTCATTCATTAATCAGTAGTGATTCTACAAGTCCTCTATTTATAGAGATAAAACTGTAGAGATTTAAAAAATTTAAAAGACTTTGAAAGAAAGAAGTTAAGAGTACATGGGAGTCTAGAATGGATATTCATTAAATCGATAAATTTATAACAATCTTATATATATAAGATTACAAGTAGTTCTTCCAGAAGCTTTTTTCTTCCAATGACTCTATTGTAATTAGATTTAAATCTTAGGTTGATTTGTTTTGTTTTGTTTTTTTAATTTTTTTTTCAACTTTTTATATATTAATATTTAAATTTATGACTTTCATTAATTTTTGTTCTTTTATTTATAACTTTTAAAATACTATATTTTAATCATGAATAAAATATTTTTTTTTGAAACTTTTTATTTTTCTCTCGATTTTTTATTTTTAGACCTTATATATTTGTTTTTCATCCATCTCAATTCTTTCTTCTTCATTTTTCCTTTTTTTTTTTAATAATTTATTCAAAACCTCTTAGAAAGGTTTTATTCAATCCAATCAAAACTTGTTTAATTTTCTTTCTCTTTTTTTTTTTTTTTTTTTTTTACAATTTTTCTATTTTCTCATTTAAATTGTATATATCTCCAATTTATGTTATTATCTATTATTAAGAAATTCTAATATTTTAGTAAATATATGTCTTATGAGTATGTATTCAAATACATAATAGTAAATATATGTCTAACATTTTAGAAATTCTAACATTTTATTAAGAAATTCTAACATTTTAGTAAATATATGTCTTATAAGTATGCATTCAAATACATAATAGTTCAAGAAGTTCAAAATATATTTGAATTAATTGTTTATATTATAATTGATTGTAAATATTTTGTTTATTAACTCTAGAGATGTACATTTTATTTAGGGCAAAGTATCTTGGTGACACTTGAACTTTTCCAAATTACCACTTTTTCACCTAATTTTTTTTTCGACCTAAAGTGACACTAACTTTTTTTTTGCTTCTAAACTAGCACTCCCATCAGGTTTTGCCGTTAAGTCTTAAAATTGACAATTATGTTGACTTTTGACAGGGGTAATCTCGTCTTTTCATTTTCTAAATAACAGAAATCCCTCAAAAATGAACTGATTTGACAATAAATCTTCCCTTTTATTTTCTTCATCTTTTATATGTACTTGTTTATTGATTAAAGCCCTAGTTTCCAGATTTCTTCTTCAAAGAAATTCACGAAATCTATTCATCTAGTATGTCAAGAATGGAGAAACAGTTGGTGCCCAGGTGTTATTGTGGAAGATTGTGCAAGATGAAGACCTCTTAGACTGACAGGAACCCGTCTAGACGATTTGCAACTTGTGATGTGAAGGAGGTTCGATTTTCCACGGTTTTTCCATTCTTTAGTGTTGATTCACTGTACATGGTGTCTTCTTCATTTTCGTTTTTTTTTTTTTTTGTTAGGGTGGTGATGGAAGAGATGGTTGTGCTTTTTTTAGTGGTTGGACCCTGAAATTTGTCGTCGAGTTAGTGAAGTAATACTTGGTTTATTGCAAAGAATGAGAGAGATGGAGAATGAGCTTGAAGCTAGTTGAATAGATCTTGTAAAAGCTAAAGAAAGAAATTTTGAATTGAAAATGCAGACAATAAAAGTGAAAAAGCTACTTTTTTTTTTCTGTGTAATAGGTTGGATTCTATAGCTTGTACTACTATAATTTCCTTAAGAGATTGTTGGTTTTGTTAGTTGTTGTTGAAATGAGTATTATCAATCTTTCCCATTTAAGCTTGCTTTCAAAGAGTATGAGTATTATGAATCATGTACTTGCTATGATATTAAACCTTGAAACCAATTGAAATTTACATAGCAAAATTGTGTGCTGAATGCAAGTAAACAAAAATTGAACAATTTGCTGACACACAATAAATGAATTGATTCCATAAAACAATAATGTCATTGCACGGGAAAACAGAATGTACAAAATCATTGTTTATCTATCAAAACTAGTGCAGCTGCACCTTTACAGCACACTTTAAAGCACGACCAGATAAGGAGCCAATATAAGAAATTGGGCATTGACCAAAATAATCCAAAAAACCACAAAAGATTCTGTCTCCCCCACATGGGTGTTGGCCACTTTAAATCACTTGCTTTTAGGTTGTTTTCTTAGGTGTGAGTACTTATTTCTAGGGCCACCTTCTCCCAGCCAAGCTCTTCCAAAATCTTGATAGGACTTTTCTTATAGATCTTCTTTGTGGAGGTTCTTGTCCTCTTGCAACATGTGTTGTTGAACCTCTACCCTTACTACCTTTACCCCTACTGTTAGATGTGTATGCTTGAGCTTCTGAATGATATCTTCCATCCTCTTAAGAAAAACCTCTGTTGGCTCTCTGTTGGGTGAAATTCCAGATCTGCATATTCTGGTGTTGGATCTTCTTGTGCTCCTGCTGTTGCTTGAACCTCCTCTTGTGCTGCTGTTGTTTGAACCTCCTCCTGTGGTACTATTGCTTGACCATCCTGTGCTGTTGTTGCTTCACCAGCCTCTGCATTTTGCATTCCTTCTGTTGGTTGTGATGCATTTCCATGGCCTTCATTATCCTATGTTGTGTGACTCTCTCCAACCTACAGGAAACAATGGAATATAAGAGTATGTACATGAACATGTGCAATTGAAAATTGCATTTGATTGTTTACCTGAGTACTCTTGGTAGATCTACTATGTCTCTTTCTTTTATTAACCTTTGTTCTTCTTCCTGTTTCGTGTGTTTCTGAGTGGACTGTGTTTTTTGTTGGGGGATTTGAACTGCTTGGTGTTGACAATATAGGTATCGCATTAGGATTGATGATTGTACACTTTGCCCTATTATGCCCTCGAACATCACAATTTCCATAGTGTATTATAATGCTTCTTCTTATCCTCCTGCCATGATCTTTTCCTTCTTCAATATTTCTCTTCCTTGCTTTCCTTGGCCTTCTTGTCTGTTTGTATGCTCTTGGGGGCTGCAATTGAACCACATCTCCTTTGAGCTACATATCCTTGTCATTTATACGTACTAGCACGTGATCATACGATTTGTTAAAAGTCTCAATGCTGTAATAGGCATCAGCCAAGGCATGAGGACTTTTGCTTTCTTGTGAAGTGCAGAAATGTCATGCACACAAGGTATACCGGTTAGGCTCCACACTTCACAACTGTACCAATTTTTGCTCAAATCAACAATAAATTGTTGTCCATATGGACCTTTCACTTGGTATCCCTCTAAACCATTCCAAATAGGTTTCCACTCCCTAGATGCAATTATAGCTTCCTCTAATTTCTCTCTGATCATAGGGGTACAATGGCCTTCAGGTTGTTGGCCTAAACTTGCATTTTTTCCCATCTCTAATGTATAAATTGTTCACAGCGTCCTTAAAATCTTCCCCACTTGCAAATCTAAACCCTATTTGAAATGAGGGGTTCACCATGTCCCTAGAACCATCAAAATATGTGTACCTATCCACATACTCTGCACTGTCCTCAAGCCTACTGCCAATTCTGTCTTCTTGCACATGATCAAATCCTTCTCCCTCAAGTTGTATGTCATCACTCACATGTCTTGGTTGTCTTCTTCTAACCTTTCTTCCTCTGCTTCTACTTGTTTTAGCTTCATGGTGAACTCTATCATTTGTTGTACCTCCTATTTCAACTTCTTTTGTAGTCCCCTCTGTATATCTATCAAACATTTCATCATCATTGCAATATTTGTCATCCTCATTGAAGTTTTTATAATCCTCATCCTCTGTATTTTCTTCATCTCTGTCAGTTGACCTTTCTTCTCCGTCATTTCCTTCTTCTTTATCTCTGTCAACTGCTATGATTGTTTCATCATGTATCTCATGTTCAGGTTTAGGTTCATGCACCTCAACTTCTTCTTGATCTCTATGAGCTGCTATGTTTTTTTCCTCATGTATCTCAGGTTCAAGTTCAGGTTCATGCACCTCAGCTTCTTCTTGATCTCTGTCAGCTACTATGTTTGTTTCTTCTTGATTGTGTTGCTCAACCTAAACATCAGTCTGTCCACTTTGTTGATGTGGTTGTTCATGTGTTTACTCTGGTTGCATGGCCTCCAAATCAACTTGTTCACTTTGTTCATGTACCTCCAAATCAGCTTTGATAGGCTGAACATCACTTTGTTCATGTACCTCAACCCTGTCAATTTGTTCACTTTGTTCAAATTTGACAGGCTGAACATCACTTTGTTCATACTCCTCAGCCCTGTCAGATTCTTGAGTTTTTACTGCCTCATTCCCATGTCTGTCATCTATGTCATATTCAGATTGGTCTTGTTCAAAATTAGTTGTTTGTCCATTTTGTTCATTTCTAAATTGCCCCTCAGTACTTTCTATCGAACCTTCATGTTCAGGCTGTACTACAACTCCACCCATATCATTTTCAAATCCATCATGAAAATCAACATTTCCTTTTTCTCTTCCTTCAACATTTCCATCTACTGTTGCTTCTTCTCTCATTGTTTGATGTGATTCAACTCTTATATTGTCTTCTATCTCAACTTGGGTTATCGTCTCCACCTATGAACATGAGTCAACTTGGGAAACTGCATCAACTTGTGTAAGTGACTCAGTTTGAGAATAGGACTGAACTTCAATCTCAAAAGTATTGCATGAGCTTTCATGCCATCCTAATAACAAAACCTTCTTCCTACTAATGTTATGCTTCACTTTTATTTTCCTAATAGGGTAACTTGGTATTTCATCATCTAATTGTTCAATAACAACTGAGCTTTTTACAGGTTCCAACTTCATGTATGGTTGAGATTTCAGGATTTTGATGACAAAATTTTGGCTCTATTTTCATAGTAAAACTCAATAACCTTGAACCTTGGAACCCACTCACACATACTCAAAATATCTGAATCTCTTGCTACTAATCTTAGGCCAGTTGTGTAATCACAACATAGAACCCCTTTCTTTAGTTACTTTCTTCAACATTGCATTTATATCCAAACTACTCAGCCTATCTCTATCATAATAATCGACATATTTCCACTTTCCACCTTTGAAACTACGATACCCTTTTTCTTCATATAACTCTCCCCCATAATAAAACTTTAATGTAAAAAAATCATCATCACAGTCTGTACAAACAAGCAGAGGTAAAAATCAACACCTATTACCAACAGGTAAACAAATTAACAGAGAGTTTAAAACCAAACATACAAGGAAAAAAATTAACACATAATAGATAAACAAATAGAGGCAAAAATCATAAAGCAATTTACCCTTATAGAGGTGAAATATTTTCAACTCCATCAACACCCATTACCATCAAAGTAAAAAAAAAAAAAAAAAATCGAACATGACATACATTGACTAAAACGAAAGACACAAACTTGTCCAAATTTTAGGATAAATAAACCACAAAGCAATTTCCTTACCGTAAAGACTGAATGGGTCTATGTGGTTGTGGTTACTGTGTTGGATTTTCCACTCGAATGGCATTTTGTTTTTCCAATGTTCTTCAAGACTCAACAAAAACACTATATTTTTCACTAAATTTTTAGCTATTCAATCAAATGGAAGAAAGAAACGAAAGAAAGGATGAAGAAGAAGCACAAAGATTCAATTTTTTCCTTTAACTCTTGAACTCCCCGCTGTTTTATGTATGTCATGGAGGGAACGAAGACAGTTGAAAATGGAAAGACGAAATCACCCCTGTCAAAAGTCAACATAACGGTCAATTTTAAGACGTAACGACAAAATCTGACGGGAGTGCTAGTTTAGAACCAAAAAAAAAGTTGAAGTGTCACTTTAGGTCGAAAAAAAGTTTAAGTGCAAAAGTGACAATTTGGAAAAGTTTAAGTGTCATCAGGATACTTTGCCCTTTTATTTATTTATTTTAATTTAAGTGCATTCAATAACTACAAGCATATGCTCATTTTAATTTTTTTTGTCTAATTTTTTTTATAGATTTATATAAAATTTTGACATTTCATGTAATTACTAAATTGTTGTACAACTCAATTATTTAAAATATTAATTTAATAATTAATACAATGCATATTATATATATATACACAAATATGTTTACAACTAAAAAAAGAATTAAAATTAAAGATAAATAATATAATTGTAGCAATTTATTAGATTAAATAGAATAATAATCAAATAATTTTTATGTTACTTACTTTGAATTGAGTTGTAATTTAAATGCTTTAGAATTTTACACATTCATTAAATTAATTTGAATTTAAGATGAAAAAATAAAATAAAATCAACTATAACTATTTTATATAGTGTTTAAAACAATGGCAATATTATAACAAAATAAATAAAGTTACGAAATTTTAATATTCTTCATTTTAAAAAATATCATATAATTTTTTAATTGCAATTTTTAGTATATTTGCACCTGGGAGCGAAGCATACGACTAGTATTTATATATATATATATATATATATATTTAAAATTAAATATTTAAACAATTAAAAGTATTTTAATATATCAAAAAATTATTTCAAAAAATTATAATTTATAAATAATTTAAAAATTCTATTTTATTGATATATAAAATAAATTTTGAGAGAAGCTGCGTAGAGTTGAGACCTCTATATCAAAGGTCTTAAAGTATAAAAAAAATAAAAAAATAAAAAATACTCGTATCCTAATATATAGATAATTGAAGCTCTTTTTTTTTTTTTTTTTTTTTAAGTGAAAGAATGTAAGTAAAATTTTCTCACAATTTCATAAAAAGCCTTAAAAAGATTTCCAGTGTCTCATCAGAGGTTTTAACAATTAATTGTCTGTGTGCTAAAAGTGTTGGTCTCTTAGATAGTCATCAACAGCAGGACGCAAGGCCATGAACAAATTGTAGTAGGTAGCTTCTGTTGGGTGGACTTGATCCCAGAACACATTCTTGGATGCATCGGAGCAAACATTGGAGTAGGGGCCGCACGGAAAACCTCCTTCTCCACAACAAGCATGGTTAGAATCCGAGAAACCTATATACAATTCAAACAAAATCAATAATTATGACTCGTTTTTTTAATTGAAAGGACTAAAATATTGGAGTAGTAGTTCTTAACATGGACAATGAAATGAAAATTTTGAGCTAAAACCCTGGTTAAAGAATGAATTAATCTTGGTTAATCATGCATGTCTGCATATTCGAGGTACGAACATACCATATTTTTGAGGATTCTTTGTCATGTCATCCAATGGACCGAATATGTCCCCATATATTAATCTTGTGTTTGGATACTGCTGCTCCATAGAATTTATTGTTTTCTGAAGTTCCTGATTATACTCTCTCGCCACCGACGATAATTTCTCTATACAGTGAAGGTTATTGTTCGTTGCGTCCCCTGAGTTTGCATTTATCACTATTGGCAAGCAACCAATCGGTGGTAATCCGACAACTGCAATTGCTTGTGCTCCTTCTTCTATCAAACCCTGCAACATCTCCGGACCAAATCATGCAAACTATAAGTTCAATTTTCACTCTCAATCTTTATAACCATAAGAAGTTTATGGAGCGGTACACGGGATAGAGTATCAGGATTATCGTAATAAGTAAAAGTAAATCTGTAAATCTGATATAATATGTTTAAGAAAATTCAAGCTGATCAACCCCAAGGAGTAAATGAGTTAGTAAGGTACTCTCTTAGCTTAAGTGAGGCCGCGAGATCGAAACCAGACTCATGTATGCAACCGTTTAAAAACTTGGGATTAGAGCTTATCTCCCGCAAGGGACTACCCCGCTCTAGCGGAGATTAGTTTGAATGTGAATATAGCTTTAAGGTGTCTCATAATTCAAACTGATCGACATTTAGGGCCCACTATATTATTGATCAAAAAGGACATGACAGATGACTTTATTGGCTTAATAATAGTCTGGAGAAGAAGGGAAACATATATTTTGATCCAACTGATTTTCAATGCTTCAAATGGGACGTTAATCTCTCAACTACTAATGCAGCTGCCCAGCTAGCAGAAAAGTGCCCCACTTCATTAATTAATAAGAGATTTTCAAATTTTTTTTTTTTTTTCCTTTTTCTGAATCGGGTAGTGAAAAAATGATTAATATATACATTAAATTGAATGTATATAATTCAGGTATTTGTATATAATGTGTGTGTGTGGACAACTGAAGCTTCAAATCTGAACCTGGATAAAGTTCTTGAAATTTTCGAGCAAGAAGTTCCGGTAAGCTGAGACACTGAAGCTCTGCCGTCGCAACGGGGTTGAAAAATAAGTTATGACAAGGTCATTTGTCCCACAACTTATGAGGAAAACAGCCCTGTTGATCAGAGCCTTTGTCTTTTCCTTTCCAATAGCTTCTTCAATCCTCGCTTTGTACTCTCTGAAGTAGTATAGTTGGGTTTGTGTGGGAATAACACCCTGTCCAATGAAATTAAAACTGAAGTCAATGAGTTAAGCATGCATATATATAAACTTTTTAGAATCGGTGACAATTTATTAGAAGATATGAGGTAAAAGGTCTGGAATTCAACTACTATCTGATAAAGAAGAAGGAGGGTTAAAATTAATTACTTTATAAAGGATAGAGAGATGGGTTATAAATCAAGTATGACTAGTTAGTCCAACTCAGAAGTTATGCAAAAATTTGTACAATCTCGTGAGCCGATCAACAATGGAATATATATATATATGTTCCCTATAAGGAAAAAGTTAAGAGACGTTGTACACTTATTTGAGCTGTGAGGGGGTCGAATCCGGTGCCAGCAGAAGCAAAAGTGACTCCTGTAAGCAGGTCTTCAAGGCCAAGAGTTGGGTCTAAGTAAGCTGGCACTGTGTCTTTAATACCTACATATTCAGCTGTTTGAAAGCCAAAAAAAAAAAAAAAAAAAACACACACACACACACATTCAAGATCTTCGATCAGTTTTTCAGGAAATTACTCATCATGGGGGTTTTTTATATTATAATGAGCTAGCGCGATAATAATAAAACTCACCCAAGAAATCAGTAACAAGGCGACCATTTGTGAATCTCCCAGTAGCAATGTGGTTTTGGAAGTCTTTCCCGTAAGGGGGAAAGTTGCTCTTGAATGCAGTCATGATGAAATCGTTATTGCCGGAATCTACTGTGGAGTCTCCGAAAACAAACGCTGCAGGAATTGAATTGTTGAAGGGCCTCTGCAACGTTACGCCTCCAGATATTGTTTGTAGAAGAACAAATACGCAGCAAATGATGGTGAGAAGTGGCAGAACGTATCCATTAGGTAATCCCATGCTTTCTAGGATTATTAATTTGGTTCTTTGGAAAGGATTGCTGCCAAAGATTAAAGCTTCTATGTATATATATATAAGGAAAATTTACCAATTTAGTCTTATAACTATTTATGTTTCTCTGATAAGGTTCTATAACTTTTTTCTTACTTTAATTAGTCCTATAATAATTTCTATTTACTAAAATTAGTCTTTCTGGCCAAATTTTTGCCTATTGCTCCAGTGCTCATCCGACGTGCACAAAAATTGAGGGGCTTTTTCGGTAGTTTCAATTCTGAAAAAAGTGGGAAATGAAATGGAGGAAAATTTTTCACTCTTCCAGTTGTATGACTTCTTCTTTTAGTGAAAAAAAACAAAATTTTGACTACAAATTTGGGCAAATTTTTGACTGCAAATTATTTTTACCCAAATTTATAGTAAAAAATTTGTCCAAATTTGTAGTTAAATTTTTTATTTTTCATTCAAAGAAGAAGCCCTACAATTGGAGGAGTGAAAAATTTCCCTCAATTTTATTTCCCACATTTTTTAGAATTGAAACTATAGAAAATGCCTCTCAATCATTGTTTACGTCAGCTGAGCACAAAAAAATTTGAAAAAATTTGACCGGAAGGACTAATTTAAGTAAACGAAAATTGTTACGGGACTAATTAAAGTAATAAAAAATTTATAGAACCTTGTCAAAGAAACATAAATACTTACATGACTAAACCGGTAAATTTTCCATATATATATATGAGCTGAATACTATATATATTGACCAGTATAAAGGTTAATTTCATGGGACAGAGTGTTCTGACCATGAATTTTAATTATTGGCAACAACTCAAAGTCATATTTATATCTAAATTAATCTCTATTTGAACCGAATAAATCGTTTTTGAGAGATAAATTCTAACAAAGTTTTAAAACGAATACATAGTAGGATTCCTTTTTACCTAACTTCGGCCCAAAAATGGATATTTGAAAAATATAGCAAAATATTTATATATTTCTTTTGTAGTTTTTTTTTTTTTTTTTTTAAACTTGGTATCTTTATCGATTAATTCGGGAAGGATCTATTGGGGTATATTCTCAAGACTAAAACACATAGTTAAAATTCGTCGTCCCTGGTAAAAATCAAACCTAGGTCCTCTACTTGACAAGCCAAGTGGAGCTACCCACTGGGCTACCACCTTGTTCTCTATTTTTTTTGGAATTATTTTTTATTTTTTATTTTTTTGGTAATATATGAGATTATATAAGGATAGAGAGATATGAGAATAGACATCGAATCCATCATTATTCACGAAGCGAATGTTTTATACCATTAAACCAATCGCCTTGTAGTTCTTTTGGAGTTAGTTGGACCACAATACTTCCTTCAATCAATGTGGGCCATTATATTCAAAGCTCTCCTGGCTTTTAAAAAGTGAACAAGAAAAGCCCATTTTATAAACCAATCAATCGAGACTAAGCCCGTGCATAACTGTAGAAATGGGTTATTTATTAACCAAAAGCGACTATTTCATCTCTTTTAAAAAAAAAAAAAAAAAAGGAAAATAGTCTATTCCGTTTTAATATTATTTTTGAACAGTAGATTCAATTTTTAAATTTTTTTTTTTAGCCCTATTCCATTTTTAATTAATTTTTTAACTTTTAATTTAGTCCCTTAACAGGTTTCTTAACAAGTTACTGGTATTTTGTTTTTAAATACAAAAAATATTTTAAAAAATACCCATTAAAATAAAAACTCCTCTCTTCTTTGGCTTCCCACTGTTTGCAAGAAGAATCCTAAAACCAGTGCAACAGATACAAACCAATTACCTTACAGGAAAGGATAGTCAGTTTCTTCAAGATCTTCTTCAAGATCATCAACATCATCGTCATCGTAAACTCGATTATAGTATTCATCATCACTACTTCCATCGTAATAATCCTCCATTCCGCTCCGCTATATATAATTTACGTTGAACAAATTTATTCTATATCAATGATCAAAGTTCTTTAATAGTGATTTGTTTGATTCAAGTTCTGTCTTTAGACAATGCAGGGCTGGGAAAAATAATAAAAATTGCTCCAATCACGATTGCACAAAAGGGTTTCACTTGATCAAGGGCTTGCTCCGGGTTACTGCTGGAAACATTCAAATTGGGAAAGGGGAAAGCCGGTTTATTTGCAGAGATAACCAGTTTCCCACTGTTTGGAAGCCAAAGAAGAGAGCAAAAAATTGTCTAAAATTCAATGGCAAATGGGTTTTCATTTTAATGGGTATTTTTCTAAATACCCTTTGTATTTAAAAAAAAAACAGAAGAAAAATTACATGTAATTTGCTAAAGAACTTGTTGGGGGACTAAATTAAAAGTTGAAAAATTGATTGAAGATAGAATAGGGTTAAATTAAAAAAAGGGAAAATAGCTAGTTCAGTCTCGATCAATACTATTTTCGAACAGTCGATTCAGTCCATAAATTTTATTTTTGGCCAAATTTAATCCTCAATCAAATTTTCACCTTTAAATTAAGTCCCTTAGCGGTTTTTTAAAAAGTTACCCGTAATTTTTTTTTTTTTTTAAATGCAAAAGGTATTTTGGGGGAATTAATTAACAGTAAAGCAAAAACCCATCTTTCCCAATTCATTCCACTGTTGACTATTGAAATGGTGGAAGAATATTGGGACTGTTCAGTGCGTCTCTTCCAGATTCTCGGGACTCGGCATTCACTTGGTTCGGGCTATTGCCGCAAACCCTGGGTATGAGAAGTTTCTTATCTTTTCACCCCCTGGGTCTCGTGGAATGTTTTGGATTCTTGGGTTAAGGGGTTATCAAAAGTCTTCGATAGTTCTACGTTTTGTTTGTTTATTTATTTTCTTTTCAAATTCTTGGTGGCTGCTTGGAGTGGTAGGTAGATATAGTTGAATTTGCTGTGATTGTGCAGATATCATCTCTGATTTTTTTTACTACTTGATTGTTTTTTTTTTTTTTTTTTTAATCCATCGATCGAACTTCATGTCAGCCAAATATGCTAGACTGCTGGTTTTTATACTTTTTGAGTCTAATTTCCTAATTCAGCATCTGGCTGGGCTGAGGATGTTCCTAGGCCTGTCAACGGGTCCAATCGGGTCCGGAACTACTAGTTTCGTATCCGGACCCGAGAATATATTTTTGGACCCGTACCCTACCCGATACCCATCGAGTCCAAAAAATTTATACCCATACCCGACCCTATCGGGTCTCGGGTCTGAACCAGGTATACCCTACCCGAAATTTTAATTTTTTTTTTAAAAAATAATTTAATTATTTTAAATTAAATATTCATATTTAAATGACTTATA
>JAXGGT010022007.1:0-15883 GCA_035583425.1 Marsdenia floribunda
ATACATAACTATTATTAAAATGTACTTACAAATTTTATTTAAAATCTCTACTTCTTAATTAATTTGTAAGAATAAATTTTCAACCTTTAAGCACAATTTTTTATTTATTATTGTAAATTTCATATATCAACTAAGCTTCAAACATGCATACTAATAGAACCACTAATTCTTGAAACAAATGAGCTGAAAAAATAATTAAAACACATAAGCATTTATGGATTGATGATTGTTTGATCCCTTGTCGTTCAATCCACTTTTGTTTAATTTGTGAACACCTTGCACGTTTAATAGAATTAAAATAGTAATATCTTAGAAAAATAAATAGGAGAAGAAAATGTTGAAGGAAATGAATAATAACATTGATGAAGTGTTAGAAATTATACAAGATTTTCAGCTCATTTGTTTCAAGAATTGGTGGTTCTATCAGTAAGCATGTTTGAAGCTTAGTTGATAAACTTAAGGCTTCAATTAAGAGATAGATATGTTAATAAAATTTAAATTTAAATAGAGATTTAATGGAAGAAATAATATTGCATTGGGATAATTATATAATTTTGAAATTTTGATAATAGATAAATAAAAAGATAAATTATAATCTATTGGTAATAATTCATATATCTTAGATTTTTTACTCTCGTAGGAACTTGACTTGTGGCGAATTCCACCAAGTATGATTTAATGCATCTAATTAAATTTTTTACTTCACTGGCTCAAAATTCTCCCCTAAAATGTCAAAATGATTGCTTTTTTACTATTTTTATAAAAAAGGAGAAAATAGAGATAAAAAATATAATAAGAGTTAGTAGTAATTACTGAAGAAGTAATTTAAAAAGTTTAGTATGTTTGTGGAATATAGATACTTACTTTGTGGTAATGAAAATGAAGTCTTGTGTTGTTGTTGGCCCAAGCTTGTAGTGATGTGTTTAGGTTCAAAAAAAAATGAATTATGACACCAATTACATCTTAATTATACTAGTAGTTGTTAATTTGTTTATAGGGGAATGATAACTTTGATTATTTTTACTAACAAAAATGAAATTATTGTAATTTTTTGTTGTATCCATATGTTGCCAAAATGTGTTGAAGTGATGAAATGTATCCAGATTTGGTAGGATTGGCGGTGTTTCTTCTATTATTGGTTCAGCCGGTGCATGTGCAGTAGTTAATGATCCAATGTAATTCATCAAGTTTGGTTGCGTACTGAGGATCAATTTGACTTTTGCATTTGAGACTTTGTATCTCCTTCCAACTTTAAAACAATCTTGAAAATACTCTATTGTTCTTTTGATCGAATATCATAGTTATAATTGTTATTCCCTACAAGGGTAATGGAGTTTTTAAGTGAGCAAAAATATTATTTTAGAATTACTTGTTTTTTTTTTTTAACATACCTTTGAATCTACTAAATAGATTCGCTAAAACTTAACTTTCTTTGCAGATGTTATTGCACCTGTTTTGTTGTAAACTTGGACAATAATTGTCCAATTTCTGGTTGTTGGCGTTACAATTGTTATATTTACGTAGTTTCTTTCCATCTACAAAATAATGTAATCAAAGAGATTGATATGAGATGATTATCTATAAAGAATAACGTGATAAAAGATAGAGGAAAGAGATTGTTATCTTTTTTTTCAAATCTGTTGAAGTCATTTGAAGTTTTGTAAGTTTTTTAGTTATGAAACAAAAGTAAGAGATTAGCGTTGTACTATAGAAAAAAAGAAATTAATAAATTGTATGTATTTCATGTCATGTCATGTTTATAAGATATATATATATATAAGATATATTTTTGCTAATTAGTGTATGAGATTACTACTTTCACTTATGATTTTCTATGAAAACGTCACTGTTCAAAGATTTTAATGGTTGAACATAAAATTAAATTGGCTATTTAAACTAAATTTAATTATACATATATTAGTTTGTTATTTAATCCCTTAAAAGTAGGCATGTCAATAGGTTCAACCAGGTCTGAAACTACTAGTTCTGTACCCGAATTTGAAAAAATATTTTTGGACCCGTATACCCTACCCGATACCCAACATATCCAAAAACTATATGCCAATACTCGACTCTTTCAGATCTCGGATTCGAATCGAGTATATATCCTATCCAAAATTTTAATTTTTTTCAATTTAATATTAATATTTATATTTAAATTACTTATAATATAATTATATTACTAATTGATAATTCATACAAATTAAATTATAAATTAAAATATAATATTTTAAAAAATTATCAAAGTTGTGAAAAAAAGAATACAAAAAAATTGAAAATAAAATATATTTTTTAAGAAATTAATATATATATATAAAATATAAACTAGGGTGACAATATCTAACCCGACACGAAATTAACGGGTTAGAGTTAACGATAAATGGATCCGTGTTAGAGCGGGTCAACCCATTTAATAATAATCGTGTCCGGGTTATAAAAGGTTGAACCTGCGTAACTCGTTTAAATAATAATTAATTTTTTATTTTTTTTAATTATATATTTTAATTTATTATGAAATTATTTAATAATTCTTATTGTTTTTAAATTATAATATTTTATATATAAATAAATTATATAATATTGATATTTTTTTAAGTTAAATAGGTAAATAAACGTGTTAGCGGGTTAATGGGTTTTGAATCTTATACGTGTTATAATCAGGTTAGTGGGTTGACACGATTAATTTTCGTGTTATGTTCGAGTTCAATTTTTTCTTGTCATTTTAGGTTTGTGTCGGGTTTGGGTTGATATGTTATGTATAATTATTTAATTTAGTTCAACCCGACATAATTACACAAATCAGACACAATTGCTTGCAACCTCCAACTCTACAGTAAATGTTGCTATTGTCATGGTGCTAGGCTTGATGATCTAATATGATCGTGGTGGTTGGTTGATTCGTTTCCACAGATGTTGCAAATCCCATCAACATGCTCAAATCTTCTTTTTTCTTCAACCTCTCTTTTTCTTTCCGTCTAATAAGAAGTTTTAATGTCTCTTTATCTTAGTTAACAGAAAGAAACAATAGGGGTAAATAGGTTTTAGAAAAAAAAATAAAAAATAAAAAATAGAGATAATATTACTACCATGTTTTTTTTTCTTTCCAAAAAATAGTTGGTTCCTATTTTTAAATAGGACTCTCTCTATATATATATAGGTATAAATAGAGTCATTGTTTTTCCTCGTGAATTAACAACCATAACTCACCGCAATTCTCCCATGAAGCATCCACTCATTATGTCCTATTACCTGTGAAAAAAAATTGAATTTTAAAAACAAATCGGCTATAGAGTGCAAAGGAACGATTAGTACTCTCTTTGTAATTGTTACACGAAAAGGATGAAATTTTTCAAAAATAAAAAATTTGGTGAATACGATGTCGTCTCAAAGAATTGAATTCAACATAGTCATTGAAGCTGGTTCAACAGGGTGTATGCCTGATTGCAAATAGTTGTGATAATATTTAACCCGACACGAAATTAGTAAGTTAGAATTGAGAATAAACGGATTCGTATTAGAGTAGATCAACCTGTTTAATGATAATTGTGTTCGGGTTGTAAATGGTTGAACCTGCTTAACAGTTACCAAATAATTAATTTTTATTTTAATTATTATTATTATTTTTAATTATGTATTTTAATTTATTAATAAATTATTTAATAAATTATTATTATTTTTAAATTTTAATATTTTATATACAAATGAATTACATAATATTAATATTTTTATAAGTTAAATAAGTAAATAATCTGGTTGGTGGATTAACATCGTGTAATCGTGTTGGCAGGTTAATGGTTTTGAAACATATACGCGTCATAATAGGGTTAGCGGGTCGACAAGATTAATTTTCGTGTCATTTCGGGTTTGTATCGGGTTCTGTTGACAAGTTAAATATAATTACCTTAACTCAACCCGATATGATTATACGAACCCGACACTAATAAAAACTCAATGTATTTTTATTAATTTAATTTAAAAATAAAAAATAAAAAATAACTCTTTTAAACATTTCGACCTCTAATTAATATAATATATTTAATTTTAAAAATTATCGGATTAGGTATGTGTCGAATACAATATTTATAATTCTGTATCTGGACCTAATTAATATTTAATTTTTTTAGGTACAAGTAGGTTCAAGTACGGATATGAAAAAGTTAGATCCATACCTGATATTTTTAGGGTTTGACTTGGGTATGGTCCGAGTATTTTGGATTTATTGACAGACCTAATTAGAAGATTAATATATATATATATATATATATATATATATATATATATATTAATTATATGACTTTGAAGGATATACTAAATTGATTAAGGGAAATGGGTTATGCAAATTTGGTAATAAATTTGATAATTTTTTTTCTTTAATAAGTTTTTACATATGTTAGTTAAACTTAACTTAATTTATATACATATTATCTTAATCTTTTAAACTAATTAAAATATTTCTTTTAAAGCTCTTAAAATAATATTTAAAAGTAATTTAGATTTTAATGTTTTTTTATTTTTAATATTAATATATCTAGATTTTTTAATATGTGTATATATAGATAATCATATTTTTAGATTGTATGTGCATTTATTTATTTGTTCAATACATTATATATATATAGATATTAAATATGTGTATATTATGTATGTGTTAAGAATAGACATTCAATTCACGCGTACAATATTCTAATCCTTTAAGAGTAGAAAATCTATGAACTTTGTTATATTAAAGAATAACTTAAAGACTCGAATTTAATGATTTTTTTTAAAATCAGTTTTTAGATAAGATAGCTATGCAATTTTTTTTAAAATAAAAAATGAGTTTTTTTGGGAGATTACTCTAAAATTTTATATATATAATATTATTCTATCGTCGAAAAGATTTTATGACGATTATATCAGAAGATTAAGTGAGATCACGGGATCGAAATCACATTCACGTATGCAGCCGTTTAAAAATTTGGGGTTAGAACTTACCTTCGACAAGGGACCTACCTAGCTTGAGCGGGAATTCTGAATGTGGACATGACTTACAGGTGCCGTCCATAGTTGGGACTCATTCAGGACACCTCTTGCAATACGCAAAAAAAAAAAAAAAAAAAAAAAAAAAAGTACAAGCACTAGAAAATCCAAGGCCGAGTAAAAATAAGTGGGGCCTTCAAAAGTAAACCCATTGGCCTTCTCTGTATGCTATGTCCAAAAATAACCATTTGGGTTGAGGAATTATGGATTTATTACCTTTTTTTTTTTTTTTGTTTTCTACCCTAAATTTTTAAAATAATTATATATATTAATATATTTTCAAACTCGTATTATACACATCTACTTCTATAGGTATGTTATGTTAATTACTCATTGATTGACTTGAATGCTAAATAGTTTGGTGTCTATATATATATATATATATATATTTGTTCTTAATTGAATTTCTAGTTTTTTTCTTTTTTTTCTTTTAGTTCGTCTTTTAGAGAGAGAATAAGTGCAGAATTCTCTCCGGAGCAACATTAATTAATAAATACTAGTTAAAAGATTTTAGTTGAGATATAAAAAATATATATATCTATAAATATGTATTTGAGTGTTATAAGATAACAAGTAAAATAATATAAGTAATATTCTCTTTTATATATATATATATGTAGAGAGAGAGAGATACAACTTACATATACTCCGGTAGCTATATGGTGAGACATGGTGCAATATCTCCACTTACAAATGGAAATGGTAAATGGGATTTTGAGAGATGACAGCCAAAATCCATTTGATACCGCAAAATGATACTCGTCTCATATCACAAATTTACTTTTATATAGCATGAAATATAAGTATGGATTTAAGTATTTATTGTCAATTCAAAAATATCCTTTTTGATATAGTGAAAATAGTGTTATATAGTTAACTATGGTGCCTATAGTCTGTGGCACGGGCTTGCGGCCCCGATAAATGGCAAAAAAGAATTTGAATACTATACTGGCAAAGATTCAACTTTGCAGATCATCTAGAGCAGAGGAAATGAAATAATGAAGGCAAAAAGCTCTTCCTGATCGCTAGTCTTCCTCTTATCAAAACCTCATGAAACTTCATTATCCTCTGGAAATGTAGCAAATGCCAAACTATCACAAACTGTCTGAAGCTGCTGTTAAAGAACTTGTCTACTGCTCAACTGAGGCTTGTCTCGTGTTCATGTGAAGTCCATTAAGAACCTGATAGATCATTCCACTCTTTGGATGTTTTGTATCCCCTGCCATAAAACTGAATGTACTTCCTCTTAAGTTTAAAATACTCCATCCTCCTTCCTTCTTGAATTTTTTCGATCCTCGCATTTCGGCTCTTATCTTTGCAACATCACACCATCTTCCTGCATTTGCATACAAATTTGATAGGGAAACTCTCCAGACAGTGCTATTTGGATCTAAAATGGCAAGTACCTTCGCTGCTTTTTCAGCTATCTTGATGTTATCAAAGAGCACACTTGAACTCAATAAGGCACCCCAGACATCTGCTCCTGGACTTAGAGACATGTTATCTATGAAAGCTTCTGCCTCTTCAATTCTACCTGACCTCCCTAATAAATCCACAATGCACGTGAAGTGTTCTTCACACGGTTCAACTCCGTATTCGGTCTTCATAGAGCTGAAAATTTTTAGCCCTTCTTCTACCTCTCCCGCATGAGCACATGCAGAAAGAACATTAGTGAACGTTATTGCATCTGGTTTTGGAGCTTTTGATTCTATCAGTTCTGTAAAAATCTGCAAAACAGACTCTCCATTTCCATGGATACCATGTGCCGCTATCAGGGAATTCCAGGATCCCAAATCTTTTTCTTCCATCTCCATGAAGATACTCTCTGCACAACTTAACCTGCTTGATTTTGCATACATATCAATGAGGGAGTTCTGGATGAATATGTCACGATTGAAACCTTTTTTTGTCATATAACCATGAACCATTTGACCCAGCTGCAGCGACAATGCCAGGTCTGAACAGGCTTGAACAGAAGTCAGCATTGTAACGAAATCAGGGTAAACTTTATCTGGAGCACCATCATGGTGGATCTTTCTGAGGAGACTCAAAGCCTGAATTGGTTCTTCATTCTTAACAAAGCATCTAATCATGGAGTTCCAAGAGATTATGTCTTTACTGCCCATTCTTGTGAAAAGTTGGAATGCGGAATGACTGTCCGCATTCTCTGCATACATGTGTATTAAGGAGTTCTCAGTCACAGTGCAAGGGAGGAACCCATTCTTAACGAGATATCCCTTGATTGATGTGCCGACCCTCAAGGAACGAGACTGTCCACAGCCATGGATAAGGTTTGCCATTGTCTCTTGATTAAGATACAAGCCTTCACCTGCGAAACAGAAATCACAAAAGAGTCTGGCACCTTCGTGGAAGTATCCGTTGGTAGAGTACATTTCAACCAGAGAATTTAGCACACTTGCATTTTTATACCATCCAGCTTTCAAGACCAATGCATGAACCCATTGGAACATCCCTAAATTTTTCCATTCAGAACACGCCCTTAATATGCTCGAGATAGTTACCTCGTTAGGCAAGATATTATCGTCTTGCATCCTGAAAAACAATGCAACTGCCCTCTCCACCATTCCAATAGCAACGCAGCCCGAAATTATTGAAGTCCAAGAAACTACATTTCTACATTGCCAACTCTCTAATAGCTTTTCAGCAGGTTCAACCATCCCACACTTGGCATAAGCATCAATCAAAGAATTCTGCAAGAAATCATCCCAAAAGAACCCGCACTTGGTCCCATAAGAGTGAATACCTTCAAGTAACCTCCAATCACCATTCTTAGAACAAGCTCTCAAAACCACAGCCAAGGTGTGCTCATTAGGCAGCTCCAACATCTCCAGCATATGCAAGAACAATTTAATCGCTTCCTCCGCTAATTCCACCAGACAGTAAGCCCAAATCATGGATGTCCAGGAGACAACAGTCCTATACGGCATATTCTCAAACAACAATAAAGCGTCTTGAACTCGGCCACACTTCGCGTACATGTCGAGAATAGAGTTAGCTACAAAAACATCTGTCTCCAGCCCTAGCTTAATTGTCTTGGCATGTATACAAGAACCCACGCCGGGATTTTTCTCGTCAACACTTTTTTTCAGTGAGATTAATGCATCAGATAACTTATCTTCACTACTACTCGGCAAAGAAAGGTACGGTTTTGAAATGATCCTCGGTGCAGCAGGTGACTGAAATTTTACATGAAATGTGTGCACTTGTTGGAAAGATAGCATTTTTATTCAGTTCTTTTATGTAAGGAGGAGCAAACTACTCTTCAATTTGGCTGGAATAATAGCTACGCTCAAGCAAACAAGTTTAGATAACAAGGTATAAATTTGTGGATGTCCTTAAACCCCACCGCTAAAAAAAAAAAAAAAAATGTTGTGATTGATAAATTAGTACGTGAGCAAATCGAATAGATTCAGGTATATACGGGAGAGGGAATGGTAGAAAGAAGTGAAGAATAGAGGGACAAACTTTAAAAAAAATTTCCCCACCAAAGAAAAAATAACCGAAGTTCTTGGCTCACATGACTTCACCATTTTTTATATCATTACATTGATGCGTAAACTTCTCAGGTTCGCGGCGCTGATGATTTTGCTTGTTTATTGAGTCAGAATGAAGGAAATTATACGCATTTGTTAAGTACTTGATGATATGCGGTTAAGTCAGAATTAATAATATGTTTCCAAATGCAGGGAATAAAAAGATTGCTGGATCCAACTATGTAATGCACTGATCAACATTCGGAAGTAAAACGTCAGTTTGACACGATGAAGATCAAACAAAGTTCTCTTTTTACATACCAACTACATAAAAGTGCCCACTTATCCAAGTCCCTAAGTAGAATAAAGTCACAATGTTCAACCGACAGAATGTGAGCCATGACTAAGAACTGAAAAAGGGGGACACCAGAATTTTTACAAAGATACAAGGAAAAGCTTTTCTTAATCAACCTCCTCCATCTTGCTTTCTTCATTACCTCCATCTTCAAGTGGTGGCATGTCAGTGTCATCAACCACAGTTTCATCTTCATCAATGCTAAGACCAAGTTTCAACATCCTGTGGATCCTCGAAGCAAACATGTTAGGATCATCTAGGCTGAACCCAGAGGTCAACAACGCAGTCTCATAAAGCAGCAGCACCAAGTCCTTAACTGACTTGTCGTTTTTGTCAGCCTCAGCTCTTTTCCTAAGCTCCTCCATAATGCCATTGTCAGGGTTGATTTCCATCGTTTTCTTGCTTGACATGTAAGCGCTCATGCTGCTGTCTCTCAATGCTTGAGCCTTCATAATTCTTTCCATGTTGGCCGACCAACCATATTCCCCTGTGACCAGGCAGCAAGGAGAATCCACTATTCTGTCAGATACTACTACTTTTTCAACTTTATCACCAAGAATATCTTTGATCACTTTGCATAGGTTTTCGAATGATTTCTTCTTTTCCTCTTTTGCAGCTTTCTCTTCCTCAGTCTCATCGAGCTTCAAACCTTCCTTCGTTGCAGAAACAAGCTTCTTTCCATTATACTCCTTCAATTGTGAGACAACATACTCATCAATGGCATCAACCATGAAAAGCACTTCATATCCTCTCCTTTTCAATTTCTCCAAGAATGGAGAGTTCTCAACAGATTTCTTGCTTTCACCAGTAATATAATATATATCCTTCTGCCCCTCTTTCATCCTGGTAACATAATCTTTAAAGCTAGTCAACTCATCACCACTCTTTGTTGAGTAATACCTGAGAAGGTCGGCAAGCTTAGTCCTGTTCTGGCTGTCTTCATGGACACCCAACTTGATATTCTTAGAGAAAGCATCATAGAATTTGTTATAATCGTCTTTGTTCTCAGCAATTTCAAAAAACAATTCAATGCATTTCTTCACAAGATTCTTCCTGATAACTTTCAAAATTTTGTTTTGTTGAAGCATTTCACGAGAAATATTCAGTGGCAGATCATCCGAGTCCACCACACCCTTCACAAATCCAAGATACTCTGGAATGAGCTCCTCACAATTGTCCATGATAAACACTCTCCTGACATAAAGCTTGATATTGTTCATCTTCTTTCTTGTGTCAAAGAGATCAAATGGTGCCCTCCTTGGTACAAACAGGATGGCTTTGAATTCCAGCTGCCCCTCAACTGAGAAGTGCTTCACAGCAAGATGATCCTCCCAATCGTTTGTTAAACTCTTGTAGAAAGAAGCATACTCCTCTTTGGTGATCTCTTCGGGCTTCCGAAGCCAGATTGGTTTCTGCTTGTTGATTTGCTCCCACTCATGTGTAACCTCCTTTATCTTTTTCTTCTTTTTTTCGCCCTCTTTCTCATCATCAACTTCTTCAACTTCACCTTCTTTTCCCTTCTTGGTTTCCTCATCTTCATCATCACTAATCTCTTTCTCAATGGTTTTTTCAACCCATAAGTATATAGGATAGCCAATGAATTCTGAATGCGTCTTCACAAGGTCCTTGATTCTCCGTTCCTCCAAGTATCCCAACTGCAATATCAAAAATCGCACACGTCATTAACAAATACGCAGACATCATTGCAGACACAACACTATCACTGAACATATCTGCTCCAATTGCAAATTGCCTTAAAGCTAACACTGCTTAGGCAATGTTAACCACTACTAATTCTGAGTTCCTACAGCAGTCGTTTTTCCAATTTAGACCTCAGGAAAATCAAAATTCATTTGATAATAAGTTCTCTAGAAAGATGAATATGTTGAAGTTCAAAAGATAAGAAGTATATAGGCAAAACTAACAAGCGAATGTGCATACCTGATCATCCTTGAGATAGAGTGTGATCTTAGTACCCCGACCCAATTGTTCTCCAGTGATATCTCTGGTTACCGTAAATGATCCACCAGCTTGAGATTCCCAAACATACTGTTCATCATCATTGTGTTTTGTTGTAACCACTACTTTCTCGGACACCAAGTATGCAGAGTAGAAACCAACACCAAACTGCCCAATCATGCTAACATCAGCACCTGCCTGCAACGCCTCCATAAATTCCTTTGTTCCTGACCTCGCAATCGTCCCGAGATTGTTCACCAAATCTACCCCATGCAAGATTACAAAACTCATGTAAATTCAAACTCAACTTTCAATTACCATCTAAATGGACATTTTGGGAAAACCAGAGTCTAAAAGCTTAAACTGATTGAATATTTAATTTGAAAAAATGATGGGTGATCTATCTATACTTTTTATCTACTTTTATATTAGTATGAATTGATTAATTAAGAAGGAACAATTTAATATTTGTATATGGATAAATATTTCATTCAACAAATATTCTGTAATGTTAAAACTTATATATATTACTTTTTATCTCATCATATCAATCAAATGCTCATCAACGACCAACAGACTGCAAACCACAACTTAAAAATGTACCCCCCGCCCCCGGTGTTTCCTGGAATGTAGATTTGCAACAAACCAGATATTGAAATCCAAATTTCATCAACAAAAAACGACTTAAGCTTGCATCAGAATTCACGATATTACCTGCTTTCGTCATGCCGCTGCCGCTGTCTCTGATAGAAAGCGTCTTGTTAACTTTATCAGGTATAATTCTAATATAAAGCTCCGGTTCCGATTCCAACTTGCTCTTATCAGTCAAGCTCTCGAACCTAATCTTATCCAACGCCTAACAAAAAAAAAAAAAAAAATCCAAAATTACGATTTCATACAAGGATAAAAGAGAGAGAGAGGAGCACACAACAAATATACAAAAATCGGATATACTTACATCAGATGAATTGCTGATAAGTTCACGGAGGAAAATCTCCTTGTTACTGTAAAAAGTATTGATGATAAGACTCAAAAGCTGATTAATCTCTGCTTGGAAAGCAAAGGTCTCTGTTTCAGCCATCTGCATATCAGCCATTGCTACAAACCGGATACGAATTGAATTGAAACTCTCGCTTCTCTTACAAAGGTTTGTGCGTTTTTAGTGAACAATGCCTCTGCCAAAAGGAAAAAAAACCGAAAGCTTTTGATGATCGAACAATGGGAGAGAGGAGCTTACGTGCATTATATATGGAGTATGGAGGGACGGGGTTGAGCTGGCGAAGAGTTTTAGAGTGATCAACGGTGGGTGTATATTTTGGGAGTTCTAGAGTTTTCTACTGTTCTCTCCATTTCTCTTTAGTTTTCTTTCCCTTCATTTTAGCACCCTCAAGAATGTTCTCAATTAAAATATTATATATAATTTTTTTTTTGAAATTATATATAATTTTTCTTTTAAACAAAAAAAAAAAAAGTCTTAATTTTGATAAGTTCTTTAATTTATCTGTTAATTTGTAAATTTAATTATTCCAATGCCGGATTTGTTCTATTTTTCCTTTTTTTTTTTTTTTAAATATAAACAACTTTCACAATATTTTTAAAAAATATATATATATACTTAGATATACATTATACGCCAAATACACAGAGTAATTTAAATTATTTTTTTATTTATTAATAATTATGATATATGCATAATAAAATATAAAAATATTAGAAAATAATAATACTATAAGATATGGTTTATATTTCTATATTCTATTTAAATATTTAAAATAGTTAATATCTTAAATTAAAAATTATGCACAAAAAATATTTACAATTATAATGTTAAATTTAATAATTTAAATAATGATAGGAATGTTGATATTTGATAAAATAATATATATACACGAATACAGATAACAAATTATAATACATAATGTATACAAAGTCCATACATCTTTAATTTTTTTTTTTTTTTTTAATATTAACCTCACTCATATGTTAACCTTCAATATTTGAATATGTTTATTCTACAAAATTCAAAATAATAATAAAAAATAAAGAAATTAATTTTAATATACTTATATCTTTTTTAAAAAAAAAAAAAAAAAATTATCATGATCTCATAATAATTAGAGTTATCTTATTTAAATACAAAAAAAAAAAAAATTATATCAATACCCTCAATAATAAAATTTAAGAACTTAAAAAATAATAATAATAAAGAACAATTTTAAAATCAATTTAAATAGTAAAGTTACCTATGATGAGAAAGGGAGAACTGATTTAAAAAATATTGAGAAGATAAATTCTTTATCAAATGAGAAATTTGGAGAGGATTGATTAAGAAAAATTAAATAAAAGAAAAAGAGAGAAGATGAATGGAGAGAATGAAAGAAAAAAATAATCGTAAGAAGATGAAATATCGAAACATATTAAAAGTTTTAGATAAAAATAAAAAAATGAAAAATATAGAAAAAATAGGGTGATAAAATTAAATAAAAACTTATAATTAAAATATTATTGTAGATTAAAATAAGAATAAAAGCTCAAAAATTTATTTAAAAGACTGAAAAATTAAAAAATATTTTTAATATAATATATATATATATATATATTAAAAAAAAGAAAAAAAAGAAAAAAGGAAAACACTTTCAGTACTTCTTAATGATAATGCATTGTTTGGATCTGTACCCACCTTGGACCCTTTAATATTTTGTTTCCATTTCCATTCCCATACAGCATATGATGCCCAACTGAGAAAACTACAGCCCAAAAATAAGAAGAGGAGGATGAAGATTACAGCCCAAAATAATTGGACCTTCAAGTTTTATGTTTTAGAAATAGTCCATTGGAACTGGACCTTTTAACATTCCTAGTTGAATTTTAAACTCCACTGAGTATCCTACACTATACGAGAACGTGGGCTTCCAAATGAGAACTTATAGAAGATGGGCTGTATTTGAATTTCAATTATATTTGAAAAAAAATAGTTTATTCGAAATAAATTTTCATTAAAAATAAATATTTTATGTAATTTTTTTTAAAATGAATTTTATGTTAAAAAAATGGAGGTTATATGTATAGATTTTATAGGTATAATAATTATGTGTGTAAGAGAATATTTGTTTTGGAAAAAGTGTGTATGGATGATTTTATTAATAATATATATTTTTTAAATAAGTTGAGGTCCACAAAATTTATAAGTGTGTTTTTGGGGGGGACAAATTTTAATTGGGAAAAAACCTTATCCAAATGCGTTGGTTATTGGGAGACAGAACTTCTTCACTCAACTCTAATATAATTGAAATCCAAATACAGCCATAATATTTTAATCCATCCAACTCGATACTAGACTTTTTGAATTTGAAAAAAAAAAAAAAAAAAGTCGCAATTTATTACGATAATTTTCTCTATCTAAAATTTTTTATCTGACTTGTCAAGTAAAGTTCTTTAATTGAAATCTTATTATGAACGATCTTGTGCTGAATTTTAACCACATACCCCAATTTTAGAGATCTTTTCTCATAAATTCCTCTTGGATCGATGGATAATAATGATAGATTACAAAACAAAAAAAAAAAAAAGGAATGCTGGAGTTTCAAGCCCTTGGCTTGGCACCATTTGTGAAGTGTTACCCAAATGTTGATAAATTTGATTCCAGTTGGGAAGTTTTAGATTCAATTCAAAATAATAACCTCAAATATCATATGATTTGATAAAGAAGAATACTTTGAGTTTCAGTCCAACTAAAAGTTTAAGGTTTTAGATTCATAACTTGCTGGTACAATGAATTTGATTTCTTTTAATCCAAAATTATATATAAAAAATTAAGTATTGAAAAAATTTGCCCTTGAAACATAAATTTAACTTAACTCAAAATTTAAATTTAAAGTAATTTAATAGAAAATAGTCTAGGACAGGAGAAAGCTTGGCAAAATTTTGTTCGTTAAGTTAATTAAAACTTCATTTCTTTATATTATCCACAATGTTTTTAATTACTTAATAGTATATGTTTTTGATTTAGCACAAGTGGATAAGCACTTTATAAATGCTACATAAGATCACAAGTTCAATATTTGTCGTGAGCGCTATGTAAGAGTTAAAGTGAGACCTTTCCTCTACGTTCGCAATTCAAGTTAAATTCAAATTAGTCAAAATAGTAACGTCGAATACCGGATGGTCCATCTAAAAAATTAGTTAATGGTATATATACTTGCCCTAATAGTTTTGGCTATATAAAGAAAAAAAAAAAAAAAAAAAACTCAATTAATGAATCATATTTGAGCAACTCTTTTTGAAGCTTCTAGTTCTCGTGTACATGAGACTCGATCTGCAGATGTCTCGTGAGTATGACTACCTAATCAGGAAAAAGAAAGAAAAAAAAAAAGGTAGACAGCAAGATCATGATAGGTGGTGCTATTTCTTCTGGACATCTCGAAGTGGAAAAACATCCTACGTTATCGTCGAAACTAATGAAATTACACAAGCAAGCTGGATATGTCTTATATGTTAGGACCGTCTAAACACCATTTTAACTCCACATTAGTATGATATTGTCTGTTTTAGATAAAAAATGCACAAATTTATTTTTGGGCATCTCCCAAAAAGCCTCATACTAATAAAGTTACGTGAACACTTATATTCAAGGTAATTTTTCCTTGAATTTCCAATATGAGACTTGGGTTTGCTACCCAACATTATACTTAATTATCATTGTGATATCCTATCTTACATCGTAAATGTACTTGAATATGTTATGAAATATAGGTATAAACATATGTATTTATTGTCAAATCTCTCTTTTGATATAGTAAGGGCATTGTCAAGTGGTATTGGCCTTAATTGCCACTAAACTTGGACTCATGAACCCGAATCGATTCAGTTAATATCAGAGTGGGTAGCCAGTTCAGATTAATGTTGCACTTACACCAAAAAAAAAAGGAAAATTGGTCATTTTAGTCCACAAACTAATTTCGTTTGGATAAAGGGGTCCATGTTCTTTATTTTTGGATAAACGAATCCCCATTCTTTTTTCGTTTGGACAAAGGGGTCCTTGTTTTTTATTTTTGGA
>JAXGGT010022080.1:0-15864 GCA_035583425.1 Marsdenia floribunda
TTCAAAATACTTTAAAAATCAACTAAAAGTAGGCATGATTTAATACTAAAAACTCGATATGTTTTAGCGTTATCAGTCATATTTTCAAGCAACTTCAATAATAAATGGGTCATGAGATATACTTTCCTTATACGATTGCCTTCAAATGCTTTGATGGGTACACCTGCAATCCTAGTAGTCTAAGAAATTCTCAATGTCAATGCTTTGTAGAGTGCACACATGGGCCCCGTGATAATGCCTCGCCATCTATAGGCAAACCCCATAGAAGAGCCATGTCCTGCAAAGTGATAGTAGCCTCTCCAGAGGTTAAATGAAAGGTGTGGGTCTTTGGTCTCTATCTCTCTAACAATGCAGTTATTAAGCCCCAATCAACAGTGTGGTAGCCTGCACGATATATTCCTCCGAACCCGAGCATGTTTATATATTCCTTCACCTGAGCGGGTGAAGCAACATACAAGTCCCAATGTCTAGAATCTCATCGTTGCACTACTAGGGTACACTCCAACATATCACCATTAGCAGGATCCCAAATGATTTGATTTTTGAGATCTGGCTATCTCCCCAACACACTAGAATCAAGAGGACCTGAATCAGTTGTCATATATCACAATAAATAATGACAAAATTCAAATTCAATTCACAAACTTAAAAATTAGAATTACAGTAACATGTTTCTTCGAAATGACACCAAACGACCAAATAAAATTCATTACACGAACAATAATCATAATAAAACTCAAAATAACTCTCCTCAACTAATTTAAATTTAACAAAACTTCAATCAACGTATCTATACATGACTGCAATCCCTTCATGGGAAAATGTATTTTTAATATATGTATATATATATATTCCTATACAGTCTAATGAGGCTACTATGAAATATTTACTCATGGGTAGGGCAAGCTCTTCTATTCTGGTTCATGTTTCTCTTAGCCATATGGTTCATTCGGGGAGAGATCGAGCTTCAAGAAATAGTGAATGGTCTTATCAATATACATATGTATAACTCCCTAGGAATTTCAATTGCACTCATATTCATTACTGCAAGATTTGGGTTCAAGCTTTCCCCAGTCCCTTCTCATCAATAGACTCCTAATGTATGAAGGAGTGCTAAAAGCTTCCTTTGTTAACAAGTAAACACAAAGATATATATGTTTGTGTATGTATGGCCAACTAGATGGTGTCTATGACTTATAATATGTAGACTTGGATAGAATTTTGAAGATTAAGATCACTAATATATATATATATATATACTAGGTTTACGATCTGCTCCGGTGCAGATTAATGTTAATTATATAATTGTTTATTTATTTGTTTTGATTTTACTAATTAAAAGAATATATTAAATAAAATAAAATTAATTCCAAGAATAAAATAAACCATTTCTCAAAAATATGACAAAATGAAGCATGTACTGGATGTTGCAGTCAAGAAGAAGAGCGATAAAATTTTAGCATGTACTATAGAATCAGTTCAAAAGTCAACAATTACAAAATGAGGAAGTAAAACTTAACTAAAAATAAACGTGCAAATAACTTAGGAAGTTTAAAATTATATTGCTTAAAAACGAAAAGAAGCGTTAAGGCACATTTACTGAAATAACTTAATGCACATTTACTTTTCTCTTTGACTCAAGTAAAGTTTATGAATAAATTCAATTTACTCTCTACATTGAAGATCAAAATCGATTTTTTTACACTAAAAAAAATGGGCTATTGAGATACATCTATTAAGGCATTTTAAAATTACAAGTCTTAAAAACCTTCTATTACTACAAATGTAAAATGTCTCTAAAAATAAATATTTAGACAATTAAAAATGTCTTAATAGATTAAAAAATGCCTCAAAAAGTTTTAATTTAAAAATTCAATATTTTTTATGCATAAAATTTGTCTTGAGGCTATTAAGGAGGCTACAGTTGAGGCGCTTATATCTTTGTTGAGGCATTTATTTCAAGTGCATCAAAGCAAGGAATGCCCTAATATATACTCTATCAAGCTCTTAAGAGCGTCATAATAGCCCTTGTTTTTGTAGTGTTACTAGAGTTAGATAGATGACTTATGGAACTAACATATAATGACTACACGAAGAAATGTCTAGTAATCAACTTTATATGGAATATATTAGACATATTGTCTAGTCTAAACTTGGTTTTGATAATTTAAGACAAACACAACAAAGTTTGAACAATTTTGAAGCTTCAAAACAACCAACTTTATGACAATAGTTAAGAATGTGCAAATCTATAAATAATCTACAAATAAAATATCAACAATGCTAAGAATAGTAATATGCCGCTAAATACAAGCATTGCACAACACTTCAAGAGTACACATATTCATATCTACTAATGTTATATAACAAACTATTGCCTTGTGATTTAGATGAGCTTTTCTATCTAAAAAGAAGAAGAATATGCATCTTTCTCATTTAAGGTCCAATTAGTCCCAAATTCACATGAGAAACACGTATAATTTATAGAAACAGCAAGAATATTGAATATCCTTCTTTCTCTTATCAGAAACATAAAGAAATAGCTACCCTTTGGCATCCAGAATATACTTTTACCCTAAATTCACTAAATGCAATATTGCAAAAAAGTTTTTTTACTTTCTCTTTTTTTAATTATTATTCTTTTTCCATCTTTAAGGGATTCTTATTAAATGGCTACCTGAGATGGTATCTAAAGTTACATGGGCTTATGAGGAATACCTCGAGAATTATGACTATAAATTTATGAGCAATATTCTGCAATTTTCTGAATAGTAGGCAAGTTTTCAAACCCAATTAAGTTGGGGGGTAGGGGACTGTGGTTCATATTTCTCCTTTCTATTTTTATTTTTATATTTTTTTTTTAAGCACACAAGAGATGATTTTATCCATATGTAAGAGGTTTTAGTCATGGGTTTAAGTCATAAAGCTAAAACTTTTTCACCTGTAATAATCAAATATCATGATTGATGAAGGTGATTTTACAACTAAAGATATATATATATATATATAAGTGTATAGAGAAAGAGAGAGGTGCTTACTACTCTGCTCTGCTCTTCAAGTCCATAGGCATTTGGCAACTTTTAGTAAAGAGAAGCTGATTTTTTATATCTACAAACTACATTTTACAATGGAAAGTTAATTAGATGCTTTGTGTGTTTTTGCAAACTCCAAACTTAGTTCATTAAACAAAAATATTATCCCTATTGTAGAATCCATTGCTACATGCTATGTGTTTCCTTAACTTTAAAAAAAAAAAAACAAACAAACAATTGTCCACAGAGTGTAAAAAATAGAGTTGTAAAAGGTTAAAGTTGATCTTGAGGCACTGCAACTCTCCCTTTTATTTTAAAAAAAAAAAAAAGGAAGAAAAACCACACATAGGAAAAAAAAAAAAAAAAAGAAAGAAAAACCCACACACGGTTCACTTTTGTAACTCCCCAGAGACCATAACTCTCAATTTAGATTCAAAAATCTCAAGGTATTATCAATCAATTAATTTATCAGAATCACAAAAATAAACCTTCAAGTAGTAGATTATATAAATGTATAGAGAGAGAGAGAGAGAGAGGTGCTCATTGCTCTACTCTTCAAATCCATGGGCATTTGGCAACTTTTAGTAAAGAGAAGCTGGTTTATGATATTTGTACACTCCATGTTACAATGAAAAGTTATTAGATGCTTTGTGTGTTCTTGCAAACTCCAAACTTAGTTCATTAAGCAAACGGATAAATCACCAATTTCGTCCCTTAAGTTTATACTTTTATCTATTATAGTCCTTTATGTTTAATTTTGTCCGAAATAGTCCCCTAAGAATTTTCGAATTAACCAAAGTAGTCCTTTGGCCATTAACTTTCAAACTTTCCGTTAACTTCTCTTGTGGGTGCCTTTTAATAGGGGTATTTTGGTTATTCCGTTAACTCCTCCTTAATCTCAGAGGGTTTTTAATTTTCCCTCCTTAATCATGTTATCGCGTATTCTCTAGGGTTTGTAAGTATTTACCAATACTCGGTAGTCAATTTTAGGTTGTTCGTTTCTTGCATTTCAATTTCCAAGAGGATTTTATCACACTAATCGATTCTTGCTGGTTCTCCAGAGAAGTACTCTACTAATAATCTTAGGATTTTATTTCGACCGAATTTGCCGCACGAGGGCAAAATTATACGAGGTAACCCGCTTGCGATAAGCATTCGTATGCCATCATCTCCATTAATCCTCAAGTGGCAAAGAGATTTGGTGACTGGCTTAAAAGTCTTGACCACTCGTTGGCAATGAAGTTCAAAGACCAAACCCATTTCAAAACCCATTTGAGCTTTCCGAAAAAGGTGAGCTTTTTTATTATCTTCTTTTTTTTTTTTTTAATTTAATGTTAAATTTTAATGGAGATTCTTTATCCAAAGTGGTGTGGTTGTGAGGGATTGTTGTTGTTCTTGGTTTGGAGTGGTTCTCTTGTTAAAAGAAAACTGAACAGAAGACAAGAATATGGTTTTCTGTGATATTCACAATGTTGAAGATTCTTGAATTCTTGTGATAATGTGTATTGATTTTATTGGGGATCTATTTTGGTTTACATGTTTGCATTCTTTTACAACTGCCTGGAGGTACACCAAGTATTTGATATCAATCTCCTAAGACACAAATTACACTTTGGGATTAAGGGTAATAATTGATAAACTCAAAATTTTTGTCATTTTGATTAACTATTTCAAATTTGTCAATAAAAATACCTAATTATCAAAATATTTTAATGGGTTTCAACTGTATTTCTTTACGGGGAAAGAAAAAAAATACAGAATTGAGAGATTATTTGCAATTTTTCATGCATTCGAGCAAATAATATATGCAGTACGTTATGCTATAAAGATGAAAAAAAAAAGGTTGAAGCTGAGCTAATAAATAAAGTTGGTTATGCTCTTAATTTTATTTCCTTGTTTGGAGCAGCGTATATATATGTATATATAGTGTAAAATTAATAAATAATTCCAAAAGCTAGTAATAAATTAAAAGAAATTGTTTCGTGTAATGGCTATATATATAATATATTGGCTTCATCATCATCATCATAAATGTAGTCTAAGTCTATCAAAACCAAACAGACCATCAATCATTATATTAATCCAAACCAACTATATATAGCTAGAAATTGCATTTGTCTATTTGCATGATAGCTAATACTACTACTACCACTGTGTTGTTTCTTATTTGTTTGTCCATCTTATCTTTCTTCCATATATATATATATATGCATGCCTTTCTTTCTTGTATAACCAACTTTGAAACTTGTACTTCTTCACGTAGTATTCTTTCTTTGTTTTTATTCCCAGTTAATTGTTTTCAATGATATAGCAATTATTTTGTTTGCTTGTGTCGTTTTTGTTTAATAGTTTTGTACTTTTAAAATCTTGTTGACCTGTATAATATCTTTAAGCTTTTTCCATCAAAAGAAAAGAGTTAGAAACCTAAGTGAAAGAACTTTGGTGCCAAAGCTTTATTCTTGGTTGAAAGGTGCTTTTTGTTGACTCTTGGTTTATATTACATATGGGATTATCATGATAGTATGTGATTTCCATCCAAACAAGTGAATTTATGGGCTAATTTATGGTCTCCAAGGATATGGGGAGGGAATCTTTGTTGTTTTCCTTTAATTGGCAAAGTTAAAAGCTTTTTGGGTTGAGGAGTTGGATGAGAGTAAATAGGAGAATGACCTTCAGGACTTGTGATCTTAAATGGGTTTTAAGGTTGGTTGTGCTAAATGTTATTTTGTTATGTGCAACTGATATTTTATTGGAGTAAATTGCAAGTCATATGGATCTAGTATGCAGAGCAGCTAAAGCTTTAAAAAAAATATTAGATGCACCAGTTTAGATACAGTTTTTTTCTGCTCTATATTTGTTTGGGGAAAACATTCTAACTCCGAAGTAATAATCATTATTAACCTTGATTACCAAAAAAGAAAAAATCATTACTGACCATGATACATCTCAGCTATAACCTTGATTCTTTATTTGTTTGATGTGGAATAGCTTTCTGAATATGGTCCTTGTATCTTTATCTGGGTCTCTACAAAATAGCACCAATCCATTTAAAAATCCTCTGTAGTTCATTGTTCAAGAATTTTAGTATCAACTAAGAGCCATGATATCAGTCTATTTTTGTAGGAAGTTGGCCATCTTAACATTCCTCCTGTTTTTGTTTATGTTTTTAGGATAATGGGTGTGATTTTTTCTACTAGTTAGACCCACCAATTTGCAACAAGTCCAATTCTATTATTTCTGGTTTATTGAGGAGAATTGAAAGGATGGAAGAGGAGAACAATTTGCAAAGAATAAGGCACAATAAATTTAGGATTGCAATGATAATGGGGGTGATGATTTGGCTGTATTGGAGCTTTTTTGCAAGGAAAAAAAAATGGTTATAATTGTGTGTTATTTTAGTTTGTTGAAGTAGATACTTAAGGCAATAGTGCTTTTTTATTTTTTATTTTTCTTTTGTTGTAAATGGAGGTAGTAATGTAATAGTAGAAAGATATTAATTCAAAGTTATCGTGACAAAAAAAATGCTATTTTATTTTATTTTTTTAATTTCTAAATTATTTTCTATGAATTTTTTGTTTCATTTTTTTTATTCTGAAAATAAAAATGATTTTAGACAAATGAATATTTTAACAATTTTAAATTTTAAAATTATTTTATGGTTAAAATGATATATTTATCTTTTATTAATTTAAGTAATAAATATTCATTTATATATTTTATCTATCATAACCAGTTAAAGGACCAATTTGTTCAAATAATGTTGATAATAATTAAAAACAAAAATGACTAAATCAACTAACTAAGAAGTTAAGAATTAACAAAAGACCAATCATGCATCCTGCAAAGCGGTAGTATAGAAGGGTACACATATATGCCACAAAAATTAATAATTTTACAGGCATATTTTCAATAAATTCCATGATGATATATAAGTATATATTCAACAATTCTAGCTTAACTAATAATACAGAACCTGATAATATTAACTAGACAAACAATCTTTATTTACTTTAATAAACCATCATCTACAACTGGCACACTATCAGCATCCATGACTGAGTTCTTTACAGTCTAAATTTTGGATGCATATATTCAAAATGCAGGGGAAATGATGTAATAGTGATGACAAAATATATGTAACAAAGCTACCCAAAGATATATATGATACAATTACCAACCATATTTTGTTTTAAAGGACCAATATTCCATTGAACAAAATACTGGTAAAGTAAATATTACATTGATCCATGCAAAAGTCCCAAAATAACCAATATTGTTGCCTACCTAACTAAATAGAAATCACCTCCCCTTGCAACCCCATCATCATAATCAAAATATTTACAAAAACCTCTATGTAAGAAAAAATTCCGCCATCATCAACCATTTACAAAAACTTCTATGTAAGCAAATATTCCCCTATCATCAACCACTTACAAAAACCTATATGTAAGCAAATATTCCCCCATCATCAACCCTTTACAAAAACCTCTATGTAAACAAATATTCCCCCATCATCAACCATTTACAAAAACCACTATGTAAGAAAATATTCCCCATCATGAACCATTTACAAAAACCACTATGTAAGTGAAAATTCCCCATCATCAACCATTTACAAAAACCTCTATTTAAGCAAAAATTCGCCCATCATCAACTATAAGAATAGCAAACCAAAAGAGCAAAAAAAGAGTCTTCAAGCTTTTGTTCAATCAAACATCTTGAACATTAGTCTCGGGTTGATGTTCTTGTCCAATACAGATGCGCCCCCTTGTGTGCAACTGCTTCTATTATGTCCAACTTTTCTGCACCACCCACACCTCTTGACATTCTTTGTAATCTAAAGAGAAAAGAGTAACATATGTTAGTAGAAGAAAAACAAAATGTAAAAGAAATAATAAGTACAATATAACGGTGGGTGACCTCTGCAATATCAATGTTATTTATTATGTTTTCTACTTCATTAGATTCCATGTATCTAATGTGAGTTGTAACCCCTGGGACTCTTGCAAAGTTAACTATTCTTGGGCAGAACATGTTCTATTGTTGTGTCCTTCTTTACCACACCCACCGCACTTTACTAAGTTATGACCATAATTATTAGGTTTGACCACTTCTTTACATGTTCTCTTATTGTGTCCAACCTTTCCACACTTTAGTAATCCAAGCCCTACCCTAGACAACTTTCTTTTTCCTTTTGAAGATCCTTGGCTATTTTTTTCATCTGCTTCAAGTTTTCTGTTTTTCTTTGGTCTTCCTAGTAATTTCAACTTAGTTGGTGGAAGTAGTGGCTGCTAATTTGTTCTTGGCCAGTTATTTGAACCATTAGATGGTCCAACAACTGGTGCATAGGACTTCATAAAAGCCTCTTTGGTGTAGCAACGATGAGTGTAATCTACTGGATCTTTCCCTGCAAGTCCAATGGATGCTACAACATGGCAACAAGGTATTCCACTAAGCTCCCATGATCTACATGTGCAATCCCACTTCTCAATATCAACTACAAATTGAATGTTATTTGCCTCCCTCACTTCAAATTTTGATCCACCTGCAAATATTGGAAAGCAGTGTGATGACTCCTCTTTTAGCTCCTCAAGCTTTTTCATGATTCTTGGACATAGTTTTCCAGTTTGTTTTTGTATCCAATCCCTCTTTGATTGATTTCTCAGCATTAAATACACCCTTATCCTCTCAAGCATCCCCAATAGTGGCCTTGATCTTGCATATAATATATTTCGATTAAATGTCTCAGAATAATTGTTGAGAAGCACATCTGATTTCACAGTTGTTCTGAAATGTAATCGAGACCAGTGTAATGGATTTGTATTCTTCATAAGCCATTGATGGGCTGATTCATCGAAATTCTTCATCACTTTCATCTCAGATTCAAAGAGGTTCATGTAAGAGGTTTTAGCACATCTCCACAATATTTCTTTCAGCTTTTGCCCAGGGTGAATAGCTTTGAAATTATTGTGTAAATGACGTACATGTTGATGCTCCATGTTAGGCAATAGCTCTATCAATGCAGGTATTAAACCCTTCATGAAAAGGAAAAAAATAGTTAATTTCTAGAGTGTATATATATATGTATGTATTTTACAACTTTCAATTAAAAATCATTGTTTACCTTTTGTCTGTCACTAATGAAGTACTAATCCTGCCCTAGATCATCTATCATGAGGTCTCTAATAAGACATTCAAGAAACCATGTCCAAGAAGCTTTAGTCTCTCCTTCCACCACTGCATAAACAATGGGGAAAATCCCATTGTTTCCATCTATACCAACAGCTGTAAGTAAAATACCAGGATGAGGCCCCTTCAAGAAAATTTCATCTAAGCCTATCAATTTCCTACAGCCCTCAATAAACCCATCTCTTAGGGCCTTCAAACATATGTACAACCTCCTGAAACCCTTCGACCAGTCTTAGGATCTTCTGGTGCATTTAAAAGCACTGTGCTACCTGGGTTGCTTCGTTTGATTTCTACACAGTAGTCATAAACCATGTTGTACTGATCTTTATATTCTCCTTCAATAATGATTTTTGCTTCACGTTTAGCCTTATAAATTTGGGCTCTACTGATATTCACGTTCAATTCCCTGTGCACCTTGTCCTTGAACTCATGAATTTGTATTCCCTTTTCAGCTTTGAAGTCTTCGAGGTAGCGTCTTGCAAGATACCTAGAAGACACTAACTTGTTATTCAACATCCTTGAACAATTATGGGAAATGTTTAAACTTCTTATTTGAAAGGTTGGAGTGCCTTCCACAACATGTGCGTAAATCAAAAACTCACAATTTTCAGCAGTACAAGTGACTCTAACCCTTATGTTATCATTCTTTATAAACTTCAAATGTCTTCCTTCTTTAATTCCATGATTTACGATAGCACACTTCAAGTCATCTTTATTGTTAAAGAACATTCCAATAGTGAAATTGGGATGAAACATATCCCTACTTACATTAAATCTCTCATTTTCTTCATCTGTGGCACTATCCCATTTAAAATATTCATCATCACTCATTTCATTTGCAGATTCTTCACCATCAGCTTCATTGTTACAGCTCCCATCATCATACACATTTTGTTTATATAAATACAGCTTTTGAGCACCTTTAAATCCCAACTGTCTCTTGGTTCTTGTAGTTGCTTCTAGTGTATAAACACTAGTTTGATCAGTTTTCCCTTCAATCCTCTCAGCAACAGTTGATTTTTCTACTCGGACTGAATTTTCACTTCTTTTCCCTTCAATCCTTACCTGCTTACTAACATTTAACTTAAAGTCATCTAAACCTTCTTCCACAAATTCATTCAAGACAATGTCAATATCATCTTAGGGGCCATTTGCTGGGTCTTCAAATCCCCCATCATCCTCTACAAAATCAGTTTTAGTAGCATCTGCATGATCAAAGTCAGCTTTCCCAATTCGAATGCCATCATCCTCACTTTCAATCGTGCATTCCTCACTTTCAGATTCTTCAATTTGTTCGTCAACACTATTTTTCTCAATTTCTTCAATTTCTTGCCCATTCCACGCTGATAACTTCGCTTTAAACTCATCCATGTCATGCAAGACAAACCAAATTTTTGTCATCTAAACAACAACAGAAAAAATATTAGTTTAGAAAGGTTATAAAGGTCTAATTTTTTTTTTCTGCATTTATTTTTCCAAACAAATTATTTTATTTGCTAAGTTATTCTTTAAATTAAAAGAAATCATATATATAGTTTCAAATCTTTAGTTACTTACAAAGTAAGGATATCATGTAGAAATACTGAATTTGTGAGGTGCAACTTGCATAAACTTCATGGCATAGTACAAAACGTAGTATCCACAATCTTCTCCACCTTATTGCTGAGGAACCTATTACATTGAAAGATGAACAATTAGTATTACTTCACATAAAATGCAAAATAAAATGTAGTATATAAAATATCTCACCGTTGGAATTAATAGAGGGTACTCATGTACTCTTTCTGCTTGTTTAGATCTTCCTGTTGTACTGAGGATGTCTTTGACAAACCTATGAATGGATAATTCATATTGTTAGACATCTAATTGAAAATTACAAGGTATCTAAAGCTATATGGGCACTTACTGTCTTATCAGAAACTCAGAGTTTTGCTCTACTGCTTGCAAAGAGTCTAGAAGGATCATGCAAGGCTCCTTAAGCTCCAAATCTTCTTCAAAGTCACATAATATTAAAAGGGTCCAATGTGACCTACAATATCGTATTTGAAACACATTACATAACTATAGGAACTAAAATATAAGACTTAGATAAAATTTGTAAATAATTGATAAATAGTACCATAAAATTTGTAAACTTATCACAACACTATAAAAACTAGAACATAAGGCTTAGATAAAATACATTTCTTCTTCACCCAATTTAGGACCTTTTCTTTTTGGCTGCTAGAATAGATATTAAACCATAGGGAGTCCACATGTGTAAATAAATTTTTTTTCTCCTGGGGAATTTCTTTCTATATAGAGCTACAAATTTACATGAAGATAAGAATTAATAATGATTGTTACTCAAGGATCATTTACACTAAAAATGATTTCAAATCTATAAGTCTCTATGACAGTCAAACCTTATGAGTATGAATAATTCAAAAATTCAGGATAATAAAGCTGATTTTTTTTCCCTAAGAAGTTGCTTCTTTCTCTTTTTTAGGTTCAAGCCCCACTTGGCATTTATATTTCTATCTATAGATATATATATATGTATACATATATCCAAAGCAAAAAACACGCATACCATTTATACCTACTCAAAATACTTCTCAAATTTTCTAGATGATAACATAGTCGACATGTCATCATTGTCTGTAATCCGACCATGACTCCTTCTTCCACATTTTCTAGCAATGGACTTCATTGCACCTTCACCTGTTGACAGTCATTGAGATACAGATAAGTGTCAACCAGCATAGATATTTAAGGTTTAACATTAGATTATGAAAGGATCCAAAATATTTCAGCAACAACTAACTCCTCTTTAATACACCCCTCCATTATATATACAAGACAAGTGCTTTGTAATAAGCAATATGCTAATAATCTGGTTTATAAGCTAAGCTGATAGTGACAACTGATGAAGAAGCCAATTTTGAGTACAGAGCCAAAAAATGGTAAAAGAGAAAACTAATTAATCTGCTATGATACTGCAATTCAATCTCTAAATTGAACAACATTTCTAACATAACCTGAGGGTGTTTTCTTATCGTATGCTTGTGGTGCGTATGGATACGATGCCAGATTGTATTGAACATATGGTCAAAATTCTGCTCTCTTCCCTGTGCTCTTCACCTTGTTTAGTACCTTCTTTTCTTCAACATTTCCCGTCACAGTTACCCTGCTTTGCTTTCTGTTCACATCCACAGATTTCACACCTATTAAATTAATATATATATATATATATATATATTCTTTCTTTTATTATTCGGTGAAAATTTTTTATATATATATATATATATTGATAGAAAGGTGAGGAAGTACAAGTTTCAAAGTTGGTTGTACAAGAAAGAAGGCATGCATATATATATATATATATATATGGAAGAAAGAAAAGATGGACAAAGAAATAAGAAACAACACAGTAGTAGTAGTAGCTATCATGCAAATAGACAAATGCAATTTCTAGCTATATATAGTTGGTTTGGATTAATATAATGATTGATGGTCTGTTTGGTTTTGATAGACTTAGACTGCATTTTTGATGATGATGATGAAGCCAATATATTATATATATAGCCACTACACGAAACAATTTCTTTTAATTTATTACTAACTTCTAAAATTATTAATTAATTTTACACTATATATACATATATATACATTGCTCCAAACAAGGAAATAAAATTAAGAACATAACCAACTTTATTTATTAGCTCAACTTCAACTTTTTTTTTTTCATCTTTACAGCATAACGTACTGCATATAATATTTGCTTGAATGCACGGAAAAACTGCAAATAATCTCTCAATTCTGTATTTTTTTTCTTTCCCCGTAAAGAAATACAATTGAGACCCATTAAAATATTTTGATAATTAGGTATTTTTATTGACAAATTTGAAATAGTTAATCAAAATGACAAAAATTTTGAGTTTATCAATTATTACCCTTAATCCCAAAGTGTAATTTGCATTTTAGGAGACTGATATGAAACACTTGGTGTACCTCCAGGCAGTTGTAAAAGAATGCAAACATGTAAACCAAAACAAAACCCCAATAAAATCAATACATATTATCACAAGAATTCAAGAATCTTCAACATTGTGAATATCACAGAAAACCATATTCTTGTCTTCTGTTCAATTTTCTTTTAACAAGAAAACCACTCCAAACCAAGAACAACAACAACCCCTCACACCCACACCACTTTGGATAAAGAAATCTCCATTAAAATTTAACATTAAATTAATATAATAAAAAAGCTCACCTTTTTCCTCATAGTGCAATAGAAATCTTTGAAGATTTCAAATGGGTTTTGAAGTTTTAATAAATAAAAACCATTTTTGTGGGCTTCAAAAAGAATTGAGGCAAGAATTTTTTGGGTTTGGAAAAGAATTTGAAGGATTTGTTCTTTGTATTTGATTAATTGATGATTAAGGGGGAAAATTAAAAAACAAGATGAAATAATTTTTAACGGGACAAAAAAGTAGTAATTTTTTAGAGAGGGTGTCAAAGGACCAAAATACCCCCTATTAAAAGGCACCCACAAGAGAAGTTAACAAAAATATTGGAAGTTAAACGGTCAAAGGACCACTTGGTTAATTCGAAAATTCTTAAGGGACTACTTCGGACAAAATTAAATATGAAAGACTATAACAGATCAAAGCATAAACTTAAGAGACTAAATTGGCGATTTATCCTTTTTTTTCAAAAAGACAATTTTATCCTTGGATGTTTGGTCAAACATTAGTTGACCTACTCAAAATTTTTTATTTTATAAAAGAGGGACCAAATATACCTGATCAAAATTTTTTGAGGACCTATTAACTTAAAAATAAATAAAAGGAATTAATCATACTAAAGACATAAATATTGGGACCTAAATCTACCAATCTTCATATATATATACTTAGATATAGACTCAGTTTAAGGTGCTGAATATATACATAATTTTTGTTTTTTTTTTTTTTTTTTTTAAATTGTGAGACTTTCACCTTCAACATAATTCAAACTAATAATCTCTTAAATTAGTACATAAATTTAATTAATAATAAATAATTATAACATCAATATTATAATTTTTAAAATTAATAAAAAATTTCTAGTCATTTATTAATTTTTATTTAAATTTTAACATTGTAAGTAATCATTTATTCTAAGTGAATATGTTGAATTAAATGTATTTTTCTTTTTAAATAAAGATATATAATGATAAGATCATTTTTTATCCTATTATTTAATTCAAATATTTTATAAATTTGAGTTGTTATATTGTCTACTAATATTTTACATGATGGTTTCTATTAATTTTCTCTGTTCAGTGACGAGAATTTATAAGAAAGAAAAAGACAATTTAGAAGGGAAATCAAAATAAAAGGTAAGAGAAAAAGACAATTTCCCTGAAATAGAAATAAAAATTGAAAAATTAATAAAATATATATATATTTTTTTTAAAAAAAAAATGCAAATGAAAAAGAAGATAATATAAATTAAGGGAAAGAACCTCAATTTTAAATAAAGTTGCTTATTTTTTCATTATTCACTTTTTTTCTATTTTTGAGTAGAAAAAAATATAAATTGATTGAAAATTTTTTAAGAAGTCAAGAACAAGTGCCCAATGTACATATTATAAAATTTTGTTTTATTTTTTAATTTATCATAGACTTTATTTTTATCCTAACATTTTTATGTGTTTAATTTATTCTGTTATTTTTTCTTTATAAATATTATTTTTATAAATATTGTAGTTATTTTTATCAAATGCTACTGTTAATATATAATAAATATATGCATAATATATATACAAGTATATGTAAGGTAAGGGAAAAAAGATAAATAAAAAAAATAGTTTATAAATTTGAGTTGTTGATATTTTCTACTAATTTTTTACATGAAGGTTTAAATTAATTTTCTCTACTCAGCAATGGGAATTAGTAAGAAAAAAAATAAAAATAAAAAAGAGTTTAGACGAGAAATCAAAATAGAAGGGAAGAGAAAGATATAGTTTCTTTGAAATAGAAATAAAAATTGAAAAATCAATAAAACATATTTTTTTAAAATAAAAAAAAAAAAAATATCTAAGAATTATAAAAAAGAAGAGAAAGAATGACAAAAAGAAAAATACAAATAAAAGGGAAAATAATATAAATTAAGAGAAAGAACCTCAATTTTAAACAAAGTTGCTTCTTTCTTCATTATTCATTTTTCTTCTATTTTTGTGTAGAAAAAAATATAAATTGATCAAATATTTTTTAAAGTCAAGCACAAGTGCCCAATGTACACATATGATAAAATTTTGTTTTATTTTTTTATCCTAACATTTTTATGTATTTAATTTATTCTGTTATTTTTTTTATAAAAATTTTATTTTTATAAATAATTAAGTTATATTGTAGTTATTTTAAAATTTAATAAAATGCTATAACGTTTAAAAATGAATATACTCATAATATATAATAAATATATGCATAATATATATATATATACATGTATATGTAAGGAAAAAAAATATATTAAAATTCCATATATCTTAATTTATAATAAAAAAATTAAATATTTACATATATCAATATAAATACATTAATTGTCTTAAAATTAATTAATTAGTTTCTTTAATAATATTTGAATTAAATATTGTTATAAATTTTTATACTTT
>JAXGGT010022147.1:0-15850 GCA_035583425.1 Marsdenia floribunda
CTTAAAACTGTGAATCTTCTCAAAGTCGAAATCAGAAAGATCTACCAAGGAGTTCCTAAACCATCGGAGTCAAGTTACCCTCACACTCCACATTTGGGCTTTCTTGATGATTTTCTGCAAAGTCTGGATGAACTACAAAACCATAAGGCTGATGCATTAAGTTATGTGAAGAATGAAATTGGAATAATTCAGAGAGAGGTGAGATGCATGAGGTCCCTTATCAGTGATGCAATCAGAAAGCTGGAAGAAGATGAACATATAATAGCAAGACGTGTTTTGGACGTGACACTCGAGGCAGAACATGTCATTAGCTTGATCACAGAAAGTAATCTTCCCAATTGGTACTATATGCTGTGGCTTTCTGAAGTCATTGCAAAGATGAAGATGTTAACTAAAGACATGACAGAGGTGGATAAAATGACAAGTAGTGACATTAATATGGAGAACGCTTGTTGCAGTCATGATCCCCGACCATCTTACAATGTCATAGCTGAGGAAGATGTGGTTGGATTTCAGGATGAAACTGGAAAGCTAATAGTTCAACTTCTCAGTGATTTACAAAGTGTCAGTGTAACTTCCATTGTTGGCACAGCAGGAAGTGGCAAAACAACACTTGCCAAAAATGTGTATGAAAACCGTTCAGTATGTTTGCTTTTTTATGTTCGTTTTTGGCTTGATGTTTCTCAAGAATATGATAAGCGTAAGGTGTTGCTTACATTATTAAGTAGTGTCACTGAGTTGACTGATGAAATTCATTACTTTTCTGTTGAAGACTTGGAAGCACACTTGTATAGAAGTCTAAAAGCAAGGCGTTACCTTATTGTCATGGATGACATGCGGAACACGGAATTGTGGTCTGACATAAAGTTGTGTTTTCCAGATGATGATAATGGGAGCAGAATTATCCTTACTAGTCCAATCCATGATATTGGTCTGCAAGTCCACCCTGAAAGCTATATGCATCATATCCGTTTGTTAAATGAAGAAGAAAGTTGGGAGTTATTGCAGAAGAAGGTATTTCAAAAGCGTGGCAGCCCTCCAGAGCTATATACAGTTGGAAAGGAGATTGCAACATGCTGTAAAGGTTTGCCTCTTTCAGTGGTGGTAATTGCTGGAATTCTCAAGAATATAAAAGAGAGTGAAACTCATTGGAGAGAAATTTCAGAAAGCTTGGGCAACAAAGATGGTGATTCTAGAGACATACTAGAGTTTTCTTACAAGCATTTACCTGATCATCTGAAACCTTGTTTTATTTATCTGAGGACTTTCTCAAAGTACAAAGAAATTCCAGCTAAGAAATTGATACGCATGTGGGTAGCAAATGGATTTGTGCGAAAGACCAAGTCTGCAGAGAGCTTGGAAAAAGTTGCAGAGAGTTACTTGATGGATCTAATTTCACGAAATTTGGTATTTGTTGCAAAAAGTAAAAGCAATGGAGGGGTCAAATCCTGTGGCCTTCATGGTCTTTTGCATGAATTCTCCGTTGAGAAAGCCAAGAATGAAAATTTTTCGTTGATTCCTTTTCATAAATGTTTGACTGGTGAATCGTATGCTCGATCTACATTTTTCCTTCCATCTTCTGGTAGAAAACATGGTTTATTTTATGATGTCTCAATCCTTCCTTACTTCTTGAGATCTCTTAGAGTGTTGGATTTGGAACATATATCTCTGGAGAGTGAGAAATTTCCAATTGGGATAGAACAATTGGTTCAGCTGAGATACTTGGCAATTAATGGACGACTGAAACATGTTCCACCAACCGTGGCAAATCTATGGAGGTTAGAAACATTCATTGTCAAAATATCAAACGGTGGTTCAGTAAATTTGCCAGAAAGTCTCTTGGAGATGGCATACTTGAAGGATGTACGTGTAAATAAGGCCATTTTTTCTTTGCCTGAGAATTCTTTTGAATCAAGTGGTATAGAAAGCCTTTCCACAGTAACACTTTGTCATGGAAATGACACAATAGAGAAACTCATCAAAAGGTTGAGAAATCTTCGCAAATTGAAATGCGCATTCATGATTTCTGGGGAGAATCAGTTTCCAGTAATAGGCATGTTTAGTAAGCTTGAGTCCCTGAATGTGACTTACCATGATAGATGGATACCTCCACCTCCACTTGGTGAGTTCAATCTTCCTTCAACTCTTAAAGAGCTTACTCTTTCAAAATTTACTTTCCATTGGCGTGAAATCTGTGAGATTGGTCGAGGACTACCAAAACTTGAGGTTCTCAAGTTACTTCACATGGCTACTTTCGGGTCTATATGGGTTGCGACTAATGAAGGATTCCTAAATCTCAAGTTCTTGAGATTGGAACGCCTAGACATCATGAAATGGTATGCTTCTCCTGGTGCATTTCCTTGTCTTGAGGGATTAGTGCTGCAGAGATGCCCACATCTCGAGAAGCTCCCTTCCACTTTTGGAGAGTTAACTACATTGAAGATGATTAAGGTGCGCCAGTGTGGTAGGAGAGTCAAAAGAGCAGTGCAAAAAATTCGTAAGAAACAACAGGGCTTAAGACCTAACCGATCCAACCTACTTATCCAAGAAGATGAGAGGTATCTCGACTCAAATTCGGACCCAGACACAGATTTTGATTCGGATTCCTAAAAAAAAAAAAAAAAGGTTATCACCAAGAGTAAAGTAAGTTTTCAAATTCCTGTGTTATTTCATAATTTACAAAAAGAAAGAAAAATAAATAAATAAAGTATTCATCTCTTTTACAGCTATCAGAAATTTGCTAACTTGATTTTCATAGTGTTGTTGTTGTTGTTGTGTGCCATTCGTGGTTGAAGAATGCTAAAAATTTTCTTTCTAAAAAAAAATTTAGTGTCAGATTATTTATTGACTTTTCGTTTCATAACAAACTCTCAAATTCTATGTTCCTTTTGTTATGGACAAGCCTCCACCATCTCCCTTTCCTTTGTTATGCTTTTTATGCTAAGGGATACCACCGATATAATCCAATCTTTTTTGACATTTTGATATATATATATATATATATATATATATATATATATATTTGTATTGATATAAAAGAGATGAGATTTCTAAAGAAAAATTACAAGAGTTATAAACGTAATTTTTAGTATTTATTTTTTTTTCTTATTTTATTTTAATAGGAGTCTTTGATATAAGTTCTGGCCGTCTTGGCGGGAGTACAACTGGGGTCGAATTCGGTAAAACCAATGAGTGCCTACACTTACTTGAGCCTACCTTAATAGAATTTGAAATTGACATTGTATTTGTTTGTTAAGTTTGTTAAAGGGAAGCCTACTTGATTTGTTGATTGACATTTTGGAATAACTCTCTTTTTTATATTTCAAAAGTTTCTCCCTTTCATTATTGATTTTCTAATATTTTGAAAACAAGGAATCTCGATATTTTGTTTATTCACTGGGCTTTCTAGCTCACCCCCTAACTTTACTTCTCCCTCTTTTGCAGATGCTAGTGATGATTCGTAAGAGAATAAGTGGGGACTTCAATTCACGTTAATAGATAAGAATTCTATATGGGATTATACCCCCTAAATCTATTCTAGAATTTATATGGGAAATTATTTTATTAATATTATTTTTTGGAATCTCTTTTTGGAGTTATTTATTATATTAATGATTTAGATTTCTTTCGTTTCATATTGGGGCCTAAATTTTTGATTGAGTTAAGAAAAAGACCTTGTGCTCTTGGGGGAAACCTCGAGGGTACGGTCGTGTCATGACCCGATTTCGGGACGTGACATTTAGTGGTAACAAGTAAGTGTAGGCACTCGATGGTTTTACCGTGCCTCGACTATAGGCCTAGTAGCACCCACGCTTAATTACTTAGCACCATCCTCGCTGTACCAAAAGAGATATCCCAAGTTGACTATGAGTACTTAGGCCCATGCTTATATTCTATGGCATATCCACATATACGTTCAATGTGAGACGGATATCACATGACATGACCCAAAACCTAGCATAACATGCCACGTATTAAGAGACTCAACACGTAAGGCAACATAACTATTCTACAAATTTAATATCTATAAAATGAAATCCTCAATAAAAACTTTCTATTGTCTCCAATCAACAAAACAACCCAAGTTGAAGTCAATGATTACAATTCAAAATCCAAATAGCTGGAAACAACTCAAAAAATAAAATCTATAGTTCCAAAAAATGAAAACAATTATTGACTCTCTATCATGAGTCTTATTCAATTCTTGAAACAATTCTCCTTAGTAAAAACCTTTAAACATGAATATAAAACATAATGAGTTATGAAGCGTAGTAAGTAATTCCAACTCTCCTCTTAAGAATGAATAAATTGGAAACCTTTCCTCAGTAACCAAATATAAAGAAAATATTAATTATTACCATAAATGTGGCTCAAACAATGTCTTAAAAGATGCCTTCACTGGATATTCAGTCCAACTCTATCCTAGTTAGGTAGGTCATAACATAAACATGATCATACATATGTCATGTCTACTCACCGACAAACAAGTGTAATGAGAACTAGTACTCTAGGCTTATTAAAACAAATAAGAGCCAATACTATGTAAATGCACGTGTCTCAAAACATATTTATATGAATTTACATAAATCAAACCCACACATTAAATATCATCCGTATTCTTTAAAATAAATAATTCAGAAAATAAGAGAAAATAAACCAATTACATTTATAAGTAAAATTATTATTAATAAAAAAGTAATCTTTTTGCATATACATAAAACCATAAAAATAGTTTCCATCATCTTTATAAAAAGGGAAAAGTTAGAATCACTTACTTCTAACAAGTGACTAACTCAAATAATCTTGATCCTAAGAACTGTCACCTAAATAATAATCATATTCAAACTAATCATTTAAAATGTTTAGTCTAATAATATCAATACTCTAGAATATCTAACTTATTCTATACTAAGAAATTTTCTAAATCAGATTAATAAATTAGATAAATTATTATGGTCACTAAAATATTTTTAGAATATTAAATAATCATAATTTCCTTGATAAATACATAAAATATATTTATATATATTAAATACTAGAAATATAAATTCTGAAATATTAAATTGCTATAATTTCTAAAGTCATAAATACTGAAATTATAATTATTAAATTTATAAATAGTCAATTCTATTTACTGAAATTATAAATATTAGAATTTCAAATATTAATATAAATATATTAAATACAGAATTTAACTAATATATATATATTTTCTATCTACAGATAAATAAAGTTGCAAAAATAAATAATATCTATATATATCTTCTATAGTCAATGTGTATATATTTTAATATATATATATATATATATATAAATAAAATAAAATGTGTTCTGAGTATATATTTAAAATACCTAAAAAAAAGGTTTAAATAATATATCTATATCTACTACCTGAAAATTTACATACTGCATACTCATATATATACTCACGTAGAATTCTGATAGTTTTAAATTATATAAAGAAAGGTATTTTCACATTATATATGTATTTATATATTACTTGGATTTATAAATTACACACATACAAACATATATATATATAGATTGCCTCTCAAATAATCAATACTCACTCTTCATCTTCTTCTTTTAATTAATTAATTAATTATTATTATTATTACTTTCTGATATTATTATATATACTTATATATCTTCTTCTTCCCTAAATTATCTTTATCAAAATTATATATACATACATACTTGTTTATTTACAAGTTAATAGATATGTATAATTTATCTTTATCTGAAAATAACAGTAATAAATTTAAATTCTTAAAACTTAATCTAATTATCAAAAAATTCAAAATCATGTAAACTAAAATCCATCTTACACACTTAATTCAAAACGATCCCTAACGGTTTTTTGTCTTAATCATCATATACTTAAACTAAATTAAACAAATAATAATTAAATTTTAGATGAATATAAACTAACCTTGGTGGTGAAAAATTGTTCGGGACTAGCGAAGACGGGATCTTCTACCTTGACGTTGTTATCTGGTATTTTCGTTGTGTGGCAGTTCTACTATAGCCCTAGTTTAGAGAGGAAGAAGACTTTTTGTTTCTATTCTTTAATTTCCTTTTTTTTTTTTTTTTTTTGTTTTAATTCCTTTAATAACATGGTATAACTTATTTTAAATTACTCAATACATCCTTCTTAAATTTTAGTATTCCATAATAATTTTCAAACTTTATAAATTACCAAGATATCTCTATTAATTGGGCACGGATATTACACGTAAGGTTAAAAGAATTATCTTTTGTTTTTGAGTTATATATTTTGCTCACACTTGAGACACAGGAAATAGATTTTTTTTTCAATTTCTTTTAAACTGTGAATTAATTTTTTAGATATAAAACTTAAATTTAATTTACATTATTTAGGTTAGAATTCGAAAATTAAATACATTAAATATCAAATTTTGATTGAAAATAGTGAGAGAAGAGTAAATAAAATACTTTTTAAAAAAAAAATTATTGATTCGATGTTATTATTATTTAAATTTTTTTTACTGTTTCTGAAATTTTAGAATTTTTTTTCTTCTTTTTATATATATTTTGTTTGATTTTGTTATTATTATTATCATTCAAAATTTATTTTTAAAATTAGATACAGAATTTCTTCCTCTTTTTTCCCTTTTCTTTTAAAATTTATTTCCTGAAAATTTTTATTGGTATTATTTGACTTTCCTTTTTAAAATTAGATAATCAAAACTTTGTCTTCCTCTTCTTTTTTATTTCTGTTTTATAGGATTCTAAATTTTAGTTTATATATATATATATATATATATTTATCAAATCTCTTCTACCATTTTGAACCAAAATTTATTTTGATTTTTTATTTGATTGTAATTTTAAAAATTAAAGGATTTAGTTTTCTTTATTCTTAATAAAATTTTTATTTTTGTTAAATTTATTAAGTAAAATATAAATTTTGGCTCTGAATTAGTTGAGGAAGAACATGTTGTAGATAGTAAAATGTTGTAGATATAAAAATAGTAATTTTGTGGTATTTAAAATTCCACCCAATTAACTTTTACTCTTATTTACTAATTACCCTTTTACTTTACTCTAATTACCATTTACTTGTTATTAATTACTAATTACTTTTTACATTTACTGTGACGAATCACAGGTTAACAAGTGGCAAGGTGATGTGGCTCCATTCTCTCTATAAATAGAAGGCCAAGGGAGAGCCTCAAGAGGACACATATAATGCAACATACAAGTCTGATAGAGAAACTCTGTCATATCGGATTCTTCTCCTCCCAAGTCCAAATTCTCTCCAACATCAAGCTCCAAAGGCCCTTGGAGTCATACCAAATCCATCCCGAGATTAAGTCCAAAGACTCTCGGATTCATATCAAATCCATTCCGAGACCAAGTCCAAAGACCCTTGGGGTATCAAATCCATATTCAAGAACAAATCCAAACGGCCCTTGAAGATATCAAGTCGAAGATCGAGATTAAGCCATTGAGAAAGAGAATGAACGGATTAAATAGGAGACTTGTAACCCATATATATATTAAAATTAATGAAATATATTTTATATTGATTTCAATTTGCATTATTTTAATTTTAATTTTAATTTTGCAGACGAGAAACCATTGTCCACACATGTTCCAAAATTATTCAAAAAAAAAAAAAAAAGCTTATATTGTTATAAGTTTTGATCTCCTTAGCGAGATAAACAATTAGAGAGATAAACAATTAGAATCGAATTTTGTTAATCAACTAATGTCTAAAACAAATGATATTTGAATTGTTTTTCCCTTTGTTTGTGTTTTTTTTTTTTTAAAAAGAATTGAAAACTCCTTTCTACATTTACTTTTTATTAAAAATTATTTTGAAAATTAATATATTTTAAGGTTTTAGTAAACCAAAAGAAAAAAAAAATATATATATATATATATATATATTTATTCAATGGACTTTTAAACTTTTTTTTTTTTTTTGAAGATGCATGCTCTGATGATGATGATGAATAAGAGAATAATTGAAGATTTAAATAAGTAAACTTAATGTTTATTTTAATAGAATAATTACCTTTTGAAACTTACTTCTTTTTTTTTAAAAATAAATTGGGTTGTATCTCTAACACTATCATTAATTTTCTTCAAGATCTGTCTGAAGTTTTGGAATTTTTTTTAAAAAATATTTATTTTCTTTTCAGGAGGATGTTTAATTATAATTTATTATTCTCTTTATTTGTGTTGAAATTTTTTTTAGACGGTATCAGGAGAAAAACCTTTCGTGAAAAACTAATAGGACAAACGGATGTAACAACAATTAATAAAATTCATTAATCCAAAATGTCTAACATTTTAAAGAATTATGTTATCATAAAAATTGGTGAATTTGATGTCTAATGTTTATGACTTACATACAGTTAGGTTCTTTTCTTTATTTTTTATTTAATAAGTAAGTAGGTGCATTTAGTTTTTTTTTTTTTTTTTTCCATAAAATTTATTGTTTGAGAAGTCAAATTTTGTGAAAAAATAATCAAATATATCAACTTATTATACATTAGAGATCTACTAAATAAAAAATATAGGAAAAAATACCAACTACACTAATGATTAAAAGATTTAAAAGATTGGGGAACAAACCACCGATTTTCCTTTTTTTTTTTTTCAAATAGAAAGTGTTTTTTTTTTTATTTGTTTTGTTTTGGGGGCTAAGAATGGATTGTTAACTGCAAAACATTGTATACATAAAAATATTATTAATAGAATAATTTTTTCTTATAAGTGGCTTATGTGAGTCACCTTTCCTATATAATAAAACCTTATCTAAATAATTATATTGCAAATTTTTCTTTTGTGAAAAAAGGAAACCCAATACTTCAAAAAAAAAAAAGGGAAAACCAATATTTTCAAATTCCAATTACAATTTCATTCCTAGATTGAAAAAAAATTGAGAAAAAAATTGAGAGAAATAGCCATCCAAGTACACCCTGAATCCCCTGAATCCCACAGATCTTGACTCCAGTTGTTCCTCGTGGATTTTTCGCACTGCTTTTGCGAGTAGCCCACACTGCTTCAACTTAATCATTTGCAATGTAGTTGACTCTCCAAAAACAACGGGGACCTTACGAAGACCCTGACATCCTTGCAACACTAACTGCTCAAGGCACGGAAATGCATCCGGAGAAGCATCCCAGCGCATGATATTTAGGCCTTGTAATCATGGTTCACAGGCGTGGTATCGCTGACGGTATTGAACGCCACTGATTCGTATCGGTATCGGTGAATCGGTCGTATATCGAGGGATACGCAAATTTTTATATATTTTATTACCAAAAAAAAATGTAATTTTTCTTTTTAAAAATATAAAAAATAAAATTATAAATAATACAATAATTTTAATACAAGATAAATAATGACAATTAAATTAATTTTTAATATAAATAATTATGAAGTAAAATAATGAATAAAATATATATTAAAAATTACAAAGTCTAAATAAATTTGAACAAATTAAACAACATACAAACTAATAAAATATTTGCACCAATTTTAAATTGCGGCACTGTAGGTTGACTCTCCTACATAGAAAAATGATAATAATAATCAAATATAAATAAATAAAAATATAATTTATAAAGTAAGATTAAATAGTAAAAATATTACCTATTAATACCAAGTGGAATGACGAGCAGGTTCCAAGTCATCGTCGTCATTTGATCTTTCATAATGGGAATAATAGTTCTGACTATCTGGATAAAAAGGTAATGAATCATCATTCCGTGCATTCTCATAATGTGGATATAACATCGGCTCTACCATATGTTGATAATAGCCAAAACCTCGATAATGAGTATTGTTACTAGTATTGCTTGATGAATCATAATTGTATTCACCATAATTTCTTGATTGCTCATGATAATCACTAGTATTAGTACTATTAGATCTCTCAATATGAGGTTGTCCAATGTGATGTCCATAGAAATCATGACTTATGGGATTCAAATGTTGATCAAACATGCCACTCCTCCAATTTTCTATAGAGTATTCATTAGCATAACTTGGATCTAACTGCAAATTTTGAAGATACTCATCAACTTTCACAACATTACTTACTTTGACCATAATATCATATAGATATAGATATATTATAATATAGTATAATATATGGTTTTTCTGAGGGATGTTGGCTGATTATGTCAGGTCAAACAAAAAGGCATCCACCCCTGCCTTCCACTGCTCCATCAATTCTCAGTGTTTCCGTTGCTGCATACGCTCCTTCATAAAGGCGTCATACAATTCCGACACCATTTTCATAATGTCAGAATTATTCACACGACGATTGTAATTCGCAAGTTGAATATCATCCATGTCCATGGGGTCAATATTCCCATCATAGCTATCTCTTTGGGATTCCCGTTGTCTCCTTAACTTGAAAGACACAACATTGTGCATCCTGTATCGTAATTTCACAGGATCACATGTTTCTCTTCTGAAGTCCATGAATAACAATCTCAGCATCCTTGTAATCAGGCCTCCATATGGTAATACCCTATCATTCTGTCTCAAACCTAAGTTTATATTGCGGACAAACACATCGCCGAAATTAATGTGCTGCAGGGTCATGCATTTGTAAATTAAGATGAAGTCCGAAATTGCAAGTGTCTTTTGATTCCGTCCCTAAATAAACCCCGCTATCACCCCTCCCAGTGCACGGGCTGTGACAGTCAGGGAATTCGTATCCAACTTTGCCGAAGTGTAGAGCATTCGGCCAACATGCTCTCGTAATGCCACCTTTTCAACCGAACTCAAGTCTCGGTACTCGGACAATGTGTAAACCCCCCCCCCCTCAATCATTCCAAACAGTCTGTTTACATGTGCAGCAGTGACAAGAATTGGGATGCCTTTCACCATTGATCGGATAACTAACTGTTTGTTCGAGTCTTCCTGCGCAAATGCATTGCAGTAAAACAATCTAACAAGCCTTAGGCAGACCTCAGTACACTGTTCACCTAGGATATCCCATCTTTGAGTCCTAATCATGGACTCAAACCCTTCAAGCCTTCCCAGTTCTTCCATAGCAGGTGGTTTTCCATAGACTACTGACTTTGTTGCATACGTGTGGTCCCAATCTCTCTCAAACTTCCTACATATGAATAGGGTCCTATCACGAGCACGTTCATGCAACGAAGATGTGTTTCTCATATTCAAATTGGGCAGAAGGCCTCTGAGATCATCATCTACCGCAATCTCCCTTTTTGGTGAATGTGAATGTGGCTGCGTGGGATGCCCAAAAACATTGCGCCTGTCAACACCAAGTACTCGAACGGGCGAATCTCTCCCACTGCTACGAGCTGCCCGATGAGACTGGCTTCTTGTCGGCACCTTACGGATGGGAACATGTTTAGTTCTGACCATTTTCAGTTTCAAGTAGTAGACTAGAAGAGTAAAAATCTTGTTGGTTTATCTAATTTCTGAGTTCTGTATGTTAAAGTTGATTGATTCGTAAATTTCCCCTAACCCACAGCACTTATAATAGCCACGGACGACCCTTCGACTGCAGGGGACATCAATGTTCTCGTAAATATGAGACGAGTTATTACTAAGGTGCCTAAACCGAAAGGTCACCAGGGCTTGTGAAATAGAAAACCAGTCAAGGATGGTTGTTAACAACATTAAATTTACATAGGGACACGACTGCAAACCTGTAATATCATGTCTGTTCGGGTGGTTTCTGAAATGAGATCTCATTCTTCTATTCTTTCCACTGTGTGCCACTTCTAATTAGCAAAGATCGATGAACTGAAAAAAATACCCAAGGGATAAGCAGAGAAAGTCCTAAATTTGAGCACTGTACACCTTTGAAATAATGATGGCGGAGAGATAAATGCCCAAATTGATCTTTTATTGCCCAAATCGATCTTTTACCCAAATGGATCTTGAAGACAACTATATAGCTATCTCTTACCTCATATAATGATGACATGTGGGAGGAGAAAATGAACAAAAATATTATTAATATAGAGGGATGTGAAATTTATTAGCAGAAAGCCATTGTACCGAAAAACATTTTGTTCTGGCTTGGATGCTAGTAGATAACGTGGCCACGAAATTACATTAATTTATACATTTTCAATATTCACCATTTTTAATGGAATGTAGAAGGAAATATTACCATGTTAGAACTATCCAAAGTATTGATTAAAGTGTTTCACATCTGAAATAGGTCTATATTGTGACATGATTAATACCCAAATAATATTAGATGGGAAAATACATATATATATATATATATATATATATGTATGTCCATAATTATATACATACAAATAAGACAAAACAAAATATAAAATTGAACCATGCCAAAACAGCCAATTTCGGAAATAAAAAGGACTGTGAAATGGAAAAGACATAAAACCGAACCCACAAAGGGGAGAAATTTCTGTCCTCAGAATTACATGGTACACATATTTCATGCGTTTTGGTGTGTAGTATACCGTTCCCACAGTCCATCAGCTATGGAATCTCTGAATTCTGACCATTCACGTAACTCTTCGGGACCATTGAATATAGAATATGCAACATCGTTAGTATCATCATCATCTGCACTACTTCCAGTCGGTGCATCCTCGGCATTTACGTCTTGGAAAATAGCGTTGTCCCCGTCGTTATCACGTATAAAATTATGTATTACTGCACACGATTATCATGTTGCACTACCGGGGAAGCTTATACGGTGTCATGCAACATCCGAGTAAAGGGAATCATTTTTTAAAAACCCCAAAAGTTCGTTCAACAATGTTACGCAAAGACGAATGCCTGTAATTGAATAATTCCTTTGGTCCTCGGAACCCTCTGGTCCGATGTCAAAACTGACTTCTATGATACCGTTCGCCTTTGTACGGGGCCAAAAAGCTGGGTTGATTTGCGTACCCGGCATCAACTAAATAATATTTACCTGAAGTATGATTGAAGAAACTGTCAAATAGCCTGAATTACAAGGTCACAAAGGATAAACATGTTTAAAAAATACTTCATAAATATGGATATCAGTGTATCAGAATGAACCAATCGGTGGATAGTCAAAACCATGTCAATCAATTATGACGGCATCGGCAAAAACACGGCCGTCGTGCGCGCTTCCCTCCCAACCAGTATGTATGAATGTGAATTTCATGTCGTGATCAACAACAGCCATGATATTTTGACTGATCATATTCTTCTGTGAACGAAACACCTCGTGCCCCTCACCAGTCACCCATACAGAAACGGTTGTCCCATCAACCGCTCCAACGCATCCCTGGAATAGAATACAAAGCAATTTTTAAGATGCAAAATTCTAGTATATGTTGATGGGCTGAATATGTATGGGGTGAAGAATCATAGTAAAGTGGTACTATGAAGGCAGGATTGAAACGTGGGTCTCCTTCGATCTTCGGGTGGGTGACATCCCAATTTGGGGGTGTTATGATCTTCTTTGCCAACTTCACAAACGTTCGGGCCATTATTTTCACATGTCGGTTGGTTGATTTAGTGGAATGCTGAAACCGTTCTGCTAAATCCCAATACCTCTTGCCCCGACGTACACAATGGAGGAATATAGCTAAACTTTCCACAACATCAATCTTCTGTTGCTTTCGCTCCTCCCATAACCCACATTCGACAAGCAAATTGCACAACCTCTGAAAAGTTGAAGAATTCATTCCCAAGCACTGGTATATTCTCGTCGGATGTCCGTTTAGTAACTCCTGCACCCACATTCGTCCTCGTAGCATAGATGTTCAACAGGTATTGTACGTTAATTTTGAGCCAGCTAAGTTTTCTGATAGCAATAACATGCTTGCAATGTGTAACATGTCATCGTCTTCTGAAGACGACGAACTATCGTATGGGTTGACAGTGCCACTGCTACAACCATGATGTTGCATCCTCAAAGGAGAAAAAACAATTTTTTAAAAACATTACACATACCATATTTATTATTAAAACTCATCCATAGAATCTTTCAAAAATGGCCTGTGGATTTATCCAACAGGCTAATGTTCAGTAGGAATTTCATGAAAATCTAGTCGACCAATTTTTAGAAATAGGAAATATATATATATATATATATATATATATATATATATATGTAACATAGACAACAACAACCCCAACAGACACAATATTGAATGAATAAACAGAAAAGATCGAACTAGTAATCGAATGTAGCAGGAAATCAGGCAAACAGTAAATAAAGATCATTATCACATATGTAAAGAGATCAAAGATGTCCACATAAATGGTGTTAAACAGGAGAAAGGAAATCATTTATTCATTACAGTTATCCATACACGACCCATAAGAGTTATGTTTTTAAGTTAGGGGGTGTAAGAGTAGGAACTGGTCCGTTCAAAGATCAAGACCAATAAAATTGTTTGTAACAAGGTGCATACATCCAGCCTGATTAAAAGCCACCCAGGCTTCTTTGGATCTTAGATTCTGGAAGAATTTCATTGCTGCAACTTGGACGCTTCCAGTGGCATCTGGACAATCTTCGAACAACAGTTGCATACACCGTTGTATGCTGTGGGGGTCCGTCATGACCTCAAAACTTTGAACAGGGAACCACCAGCCATCATGTCCATCTTTAAACGTGTTTTCTTAGACCAAATTTGGAAAGCAGTACGCATATCATCTTGCAGGTTGTTGTTCCTCGGACGCTTGTCACTGGAAAACGTTTGGTCATACACAGATGTGCTTGCACTCTTACGTTTTGATCCAGATCCCTTAAAATTATCTATGCTCATTGCTTAGGGAGTTTCTTCTCTGTCGTCTCCCGACTCCTCCAAGGATATAACATTTGGGAATGGAAGGCACTGAAGTAGATGTAAATGCTGCCTAACAACCTCATTTTTCTTCTCATCTGTTAGAGGGTCTTCCTTACTTGAACGGGAAAAAGCTACCTGTGCTCCGGAGTCCCAAAAAACCTCACCCATAATTGTGAAGTGGGGTAAACCCCGGTTTCCCTTCAAGTGCCTCGCCTATGGCTTCTTCTGAAAATTTTTAACAATGTAGAACAGTTAAATAATGGACAGTGCTGACTATATTTAATAAAAAACAAGTCCAATATATATATATATATTAGACGGACGGATGTTTTACCTTCTTTATCCAATCCCACATATCAGGAGTATAGTCAATGTTACACTGCATAGGGTTCCACGATATTCCGGTAATATTTGGATCATCAAGTATTGACTTCATAGCTAGATACTGCTCTCTCATCCAAAGGAATTTTTGGGTCAACTGGGGGACTGTAAAACTTTTGTCTGTCAAAGAGTTGAACTCTTCTTTAATCTTTTTCCAAGTATTGCCATCAAAACGTCCCTGATTCCAAGCACCGTCCTTTAACTTCCAGTCTCGAAGGATACCAAGAAAATGACCCTCTGTGTTTGTGTTCCACATAATACATGGACTAACGGTTGGCACACTACTACCTTCAACTGCCTATTCCGACATCTACCTCACATAAGTATAGAGGTGTAAACGAGCCGAGCCGAACCGAACATCACATGTTTGAGCTTGGTTTGTTTATTTTTCGAGCACTGCTCGAGTTCTCTCGTTTAAGGTTTCGAGCATAAAATTTTGTTCGAGTTTGTTCGATTATTCATTCGTATAGTTCGAATATTGTTCGAGTTCGGCTCGTTTAACTTTCAAATGAGCCCAAGCTCGAGTTCGAGTTCGAATTAAGTTTTTTAAAAATTATAAAAAATATATAAATATTAAAAATATCAAATTTGTATTAGGCTTAAAATTTCTAAAATAATAATAATTTATATTTAAGTATTTAACAACTTAATAAACTAAAAAACCTTATTAGAATATAAAAACTCACATAAAATAA
>JAXGGT010022175.1:0-15844 GCA_035583425.1 Marsdenia floribunda
TTAAAATTTAAATTTAAATTTTGATTAAAAAATATTAGTTTAAAATATCGTAATAAATATTAATTTAAAATTTAAGTGTATATATATTAATATTCTTTATTAATCGATTTCAAGTATATCTATTTGAATGTGATTAGAATTTGACTCTAAAAATATCTGGTTCGAATTAGATATGTTAATAATTACATAAAATAATATTGAATTGAGATATGTTTACAAATGTAATAGTTATATTAAGATGTTAATTTTTTTAATAAATAAATTTATATTATTAATTGATATTTCCGTATTAAAATAAAAGCGTACATTGACACAATATGAATTAATATCACATTTGCTTCAAATTTTGTAGATTTAGTTTTATTATATGTCTAACCAATCTAACGGTTAGATTAAAATCTTGATTTTTTTTTAAAATAAAAAAATTTCTATATTTTGGTATTAAAATTACAAACCTAAATGGAGGGGGAAGGCAAAGCGGGAAGAGAGAGAAAGGGGGGAAATTTTGGCGGAGAGGAGTGAAATTTTGGATAAATATATATATATATATTTAGCTAATCAACCCTAAATATATTGTAATATATATATATTACAATATATTACAATATATTTAAATATATTGATCCCTTTAAAAATTTAATAATTTAATATAAAACAAATTAAGATATAATTTTATATTTATGTAAATAATATAATATTAAAAATTTTTTAATATAAATGTACATATAAATTATGTAATAATATATGAAAGTATTAATTTTTAATAAATATTTAATATTAAAATAAAGGAATCTATTTAAGAAAAACATATAATTTTTTAAAATAAAAGGTATAAATAACCAATCGGATTTGTTTGAAATTTTGTAAATTTAGTTTTTATTATATGTGTAATAAATTTAACGATTAGATTAAAATTTCGATTTATCTAAAATAAAAATATTTGTATATTTCGATATTAAAATTACAAACGTAAATAGATGACATATCAAATAATATCTGATTAAGTCAAAATGATTTGATTTAAAATTTAAATTTAAATTTCGAATAAAAAATATTAGTTTAAAATATCTTAAAAAATATTAATTCAAAATTTTAGTAAATATATTAATACTCTTTATTAATCGATTTCTAGTATATCTATTTGGATGTGATTAGAATTCGATTCTGAAAATATCTCGTTCGAATTAGATATCTTAATAATTACATAAAAAATTACATAAAATAATATTGAATTGAGATATGTCTACAAATATAATGGTTCTATTAAAATTTTAATTTTTTTTAAATAAATAAATTTATATTATTAATTTATATTTTGGTATTAAAATTAAAACTGTAGAACGATGACATATTAATTAATATCAGATTTGCTTCAAATTTTGTTGGTTTAGTTTTTATTATATGTTTAACAAATCTAACAGTTTGATTAAAATTTTGATTTATATAATAAGATGTTCTTTATATAATTTATATAGGCATATATATTGTGTATTACATTAATAAAACTTTATACTTATATTTATGAAATAAGAAAAAATTTTGGATTATTATCAAGATATATGTATAATAATTATGACAATGTATATGTGTTTAAAATGCATTTATATGGATTAAATATACAATAAACCCTAAATCCTAAACATTAAAATACCCTAAAATAGTGCATAAAACCTAAAATCGTCGCTGAGCACTCGCAGGTTTGCGTGGGTCAGCGAGGACCAACTATTTAGAAAAAAAAAAAAAAAAAAAAAAAAGTGGTGCCGCCTTTAATTTCCCAAATAAAAAAAAAAATTAAAAATACTTGGCCGTTGCTGAGTACTAGCAGATTTGTGAGGGCTCAGCGAGGGCTTATTATTTCCTCACATAAAAAAAAAAGGCCGTTGCTAAGTACTCACAGATCCCCGAGGGCTCAGCGACGACCATGCATTAATTATTTTAATTATGGTTTTAAACTTAGATTTTAAACTCAATCTAAAATTTTTTGATTTAAAATTTAAATTTAAATTTTGATTAAAAAATATTAGTTTAAAATATCGTAATAAATATTAATTTAAAATTTAAGTGTATATATATTAATATTCTTTATTAATCGATTTCAAGTATATCTATTTGAATGTGATTAGAATTTGACTCTAAAAATATCTGGTTCGAATTAGATATGTTAATAATTACATAAAATAATATTGAATTGAGATATGTTTACAAATGTAATAGTTATATTAAGATGTTAATTTTTTTAATAAATAAATTTATATTATTAATTGATATTTCCGTATTAAAATAAAAGCGTACATTGACACAATATGAATTAATATCACATTTGCTTCAAATTTTGTAGATTTAGTTTTATTATATGTCTAACCAATCTAACGGTTAGATTAAAATCTTGATTTTTTTTTAAAATAAAAAAATTTCTATATTTTGGTATTAAAATTACAAACCTATATGGATGACAAGTGAAATAATATCAGATTTGGTTCAAATTTTGTATGTTTAGTTTTTATTATAGGTCTAACAAATCTAACGGTTAAATTAAAATTTTAATTTTTCTAAAGTAAAAAAAAAATTGTATATTTCGGTATTAAAATTACAAACGTAAATAGATGACATATCAAATAATATCCGATTAAGTCAAAATTTTTCATATATGAATAATTTATAGATATTGTTATATCCAACGGCCAGATTAATTATTTAATTTATATAATAAGATATTCTTTATATAATTCATATAGGCATATATATTGTATATTACATTAATTAAAATTCATACTTATATTTATGAAATAAGAAAAATTTTTGGATTACTATCGAGATATATATATAATAATTATGACAATTTATATGTGTTTAAAATGCATTTATATAGATTAAATATATGATAAGCCCTAAACCCCAAAATACTCTAAAATACTCTAAAACAATGCATTAAATACTGGGTCGTCGCTAAGCACTCGCAGATTTGCGCGGGTTCAGTATTAAAAAAAAAAAAAAAAAGGGCGCCGCTTTTTATTTCCCACACAAAACATAAAAAAATTTTAAAAAAATTAATGATCATTGCTCAACACTCGCAGATTAGCGAGGGCTCAGCGAGGGCACTTTTTTCCCACATAAAACATAAGAAAATTAAAAAAAAAAATTAATGGTCATCGCTAAGCACTCGCAGATTAGCGAGAGCTCAGCGAGGGCACTTTTTTCCCACATAAAAATGAGAAAATTAAAAAAAAAATTAATGTCTGTCATCTGTGAGGGCTCAGCGAGGGCACTTTTTTCCCACATAAAAATGAGAAAATTAAAAAAAAAAATTAATGGCCGTCATCTGCGAGGGCTCAGCAAGGGCACTTTTTTCCCACATAAAAAATAAAAAATTTTAAAAAAATTAATAGCTGTCGCTAAGCACTCGCAGAACCATGAGAGATCAGCAAGGGCCATGTTGTCGTCGCAAATTTGCAAGGGATTTGGGATGGGTGGTCAACGAAACGATATCCATTGGTAAGCGGTCGTTGTGCCCTCGCAGCCGTTGCTGATCAGCTGTTTTCTTGTAGTGAGGGGCCCATACTGGGGGTCTCCCTACTGCCTTGTCCCACTCTCGCTTCGCAGCCTTGGATGGGTTAGAGGATGACTCTCCTTGGGCCTAGTTGATTGTTGGCCTTAAGCAACGCCTGCAAGCAATTGTTGGGTATGTAGAGTCTGATAATTGCTTGGAACCCTTGACAATCGTATCGCTTGCAGAAGATGAGGCATGAAGTGCCTCGACGAATGGGAGTCCAAGGGCATAGTGCCTTGGTGGGGGTCTCGCTAATTGATGCATTTGTATCATATTTGGCCCAACTTTTAGGCCCAGTTGTTGGCCTTTCTCATAAATACCCATGTAACTTGTAATCCCTGATTGATGCTAGTGGAAAACTTCAAGTGCAGCTGTGGATGTAGATTATTTAACCGAACCACGTAAAATCTTTGTGTCTCCATTTTATTCTTGTTGTTTACTTTTGTTCTTGCAATTGCTCGTGTGTGCGCGTTTCGATCCCCAACAACAATCCCTCCCCTGGGTCCAGGAATCCACCGGGCCGAGTTCATGCTATAGGACAACGCCATGCACGTCACTTGGCCCAATTGAAGTCCAGCTACAACACAGGTTCCGCCGCCACTTTGGGTTCTTCTAAGGGTCCGGGTTTGAAATCCCACTCCAAAGCCCCGGCAATCAGGATCCCATTACAAGAGGTGTCCAACAAACCGCCACCTAGTAACCAATCTATCTCTTCAGGGCACAGGGTGTCGGTACATGCAGCTGAAGGAACCTCTGCTCTTGTCCTTCATCAGAGTAAGACTGTCGACCTCTCAGTCAAGGAGTGTCCACCAAAGAGCTCACAACCTAAATTGCGCCTTGACATTGCCAAAGGCAAGGAAGCTTGCACAACTATTTGCCAATATAGACAGGTAAGTCCTGTGGATCCTAGTTCAGGGGGACACCCATGGCATCCCACCTGTTTTAATGATTACACCAACCATACTAGATTAGAACTGCAGGAATGCAGGTTCCAATAGCTTTCTCATATACCTCATTTTGTTGATGAATTTGTATTCTCCAAACATTTTTGTTTTACTTGAGATAAAAGTATCTAGTAGTTGGGTTGATCGTATCAAAACCAAAACAAAGTCAGACAACGCCGTTATTTCTAAAGCTATTGGGTTTTCTGGGGGTATTTGGGTGTTGTGGAACAGCTCCCACTTTGTTGTGGATACTATGACAATTGATGAACAAGTGATTAATGTGGTGGTTGGACAGTCGGGATCTCCGCCTTGGTTATTGTCAGTGATTTATGCCTCTGCATACATTCAGTTTTTTAATAAACTATGGAAGTACATTGGCTCGATGGTAGACTATGTCAACATACCTTGAATACTACTTGGGGACTTTAACAAAATTCTGGCCAGTGAGAAGGGTGGTGCCCAGATTAATCTTTAGTGTACTCAACTACTTGCAGACACCATCAATCACTGTGCTCGTATCAATATAGGTTTCATGGGTCCTCGCTATACCTGGAATAACATGAGAATAAGCCTAGCCAACATTCAAGAATGACTAGATCGGGCCTTTTGCAATGACAGATGATTACTGGTTACTGGCTTTCCTGAAGTGTCGTGTTACCCACCTTGCTCGCACAAAATCTGATCACCATCCTATTCTTTTGTTAGGCTGACAAGGCTATCAGTCTAGGACCAAAGAGAAACACTTCCAAGTTCAGGAGGCTTGGTACACCCATCCTCAGTTTGAGGCCGTTGTTGCGGATTGCTGGTAGCACAGTCCCTCGCTAGACTTGGCCACTAGCCTGCAGCGACTAAAATAGCGGCTGTCTTTATGGAACTGGATGACTTTTGGCAACATTTTTTTGAGGAAGTAACGCTGCTTGGCTTGCCTAAAGGGTATCCAACGCTAATTCAGCCAAGGCCTGAACTCCTATATCTCCCATAAGGATGAAAAGTTGTGGCAGGAGCTTGACGAGATCTTGGACCAGGAAGAACTTCTATGGAGACAGAGGTCAAGAATCTCTTGGCTTCAGGATTGGGAGGAATACTCGCTCTTCCCACATACCACTATCATTCAGAGAAGTCAAAACTAGATTGTTCGTTTGAAAGCCCAAGATGGTATTTAATGTGAGGATGAGGAGACACTCCGTAACATGGCCTGCCACTTTTATTCCACCCTGTATGTCAGGGAACCCTCTCAGCCATGCACTCACCTTAACTTGGATTTCCCAATCTTGGATCCTTGTGAAAGGATGAAACTCAACCGGGCTGTGTCCCTACTTGAGATAAAGGAGACCATGTTCCATAAGTCTACGGGACCCGATGGGTTACCCCCAAATTTTTTTTCAGAGGTATTGGCATTTAGTTGGTCCTCAAATTATTTCATCTATAGCACAAGTTTTTTGCCTCAAAAGCTCTCCCCCCTGGGTGGAACGAATCTTTCATCTGTTTGATCCTGAAATCTACTAAGCCGGAGTACTTGGGCCAATTTCGGCCTATCTTATTGTGTAACATATTGATTAAAGTTTTCTCTAAGATTCTTGCCAACTGACTCAAGCAACTCATGCTAAAACTCACAGATTCATGCCAATCCAGCTTTATTCCATGTCGCACCACTTCCTACAATATCATTATTGCCCAAGACATTATTCATTCCGTTCTACGATGGAAGGGGGGACGAAGTGGTTTTGTTTTGAAGGTGGACCTAGAGAAGGCTTATGACCGAGTAGACTGGGCATTTCTACAGCAGGTCCTTCAGTGTATAGGGTTTGGTGCTACTTACATCAACATCATCGTGAGTTGTATCAGCTCTACCACACTAGCAGTGAACTGGAATGGCGACACCCTAGAACCCTTTACACCATCCCGAGGCCTCAGACAGGGTGATCCACTGTCACCCTACTTGTTCATTCTCTGTATGGAGGTTCTGGCACAATCCAACACTAGAGCTGTTGATCATGGACAATGGTCTCCGCTTCTCCTTAGTAGACATAGACTTAAACTCTCCTACATATTTTTTGCAAATGATTTATTACTGTTTGGTGAAGCCTCATTTGCTCAAGCTTGCACAGTAGAACATCTCTTGGCTACCTTTTGTGGCATCTCGGGACAGTGGGTTAATCGACTTAAATCGCATATCTGGTTTCCCTCGAACACCCCTATCTATCTTAAGGGCACCATCTACTCGGAGTTTGACATGACTGCTTTCTCTAATTTGGATACTTATTTGGACATATCGTTATTCCGTGGACGAGTTACTAAACATGCTTTTCACTCTCTAATTTACAGGAGTAGGTGCCACTTAGCTAGCTGGAAAGTTAAATGCCTGTCCCAGGTGACCAAAACAATTTTGCTTGGAACTACTGCCATTGCCCTGCCTACATATGCCATGTAGACTGCAGTGACTCCTAAGGCTATCCTCTCCAAGCTAGAAAAACTATACCAAAAGTTTTTTTGGGGTGAAGCACTAGACCAACGGACACTACATACCATCCATTGGTGGAAGATTTGTTTACTATGGCAGCTTAGTGGCTCGGGCTTCCCCATATTGATAGAATTGAACCAAGCCATGTTGGCAAAACTAGTCTAGAATCTGATAGCTAATCCCCATGCTCTTTATACCTAAGTGTTGCGTAGTAAATATGGGGTTGGCAATCTCTTGTAGTTGGCAAATGCCCAGTTGACAAGTTCCCATGTATAGTTAAATATGAGGAAAGCAGCCTGTTGGATCCTTCCAAGGGTTCACTGAATTGTGGGGAATGGGGAAACTGTTTTATTTTGAGCAGACAGGTGGTTGGGTGATGAACCTCTGGCATCATTAGCCGTTGGAAGGATCCCCCACAACCAGCTGACATGTACTGTTGCACAGTATTGGCAAGCAGGAGGTTGGAATTTGACCAGCTTGCAGGCTTTACTCCCGGACCCTACTCTCAGTGCTCTGCAGCTTGTGCACCTTTCCCCCGGAGATGGTCCTGATACCCCTCAGTGGCAACCCTCTAGCAACGGCCTTCCCACTACCAAGTCCTTGCGGGACTTGATGCTTTCTCGTCGGGATCTAATAGCACACCCAAAATGGAAACTCATCTTGTAGTTTCATAGGCCACTGAGGGCCTCTTTCACCTTATGGAGTGTCCTACATGAAGCTCTCCTAATAGCTGAGTTTCTCTGGAAGAGCAAGATTATTCAGTAACCAACGTGTCCTTGGTGCTCACACTCCCCTCAGGGTACCCTCAACTTGCTAAGGAACTGTGGTTTCGACTGAAGGGTATAGGATGCCCTGCTAGTTGACAATATTAGGAAGGTTAGGGTAGCTAACAATTTGGGTCATGTTTGGCCGTATATATTTCGCCAAACCATTCATGAGTTGTGCCAGAACCATAATGCTCACCGCCATAATTCTGCCCATTTTTTGGAGGACCCGTATACCTTAGCTGAAAGGAGCTTTAGGAAGACCCCTGAAGTCCCTACAGCCTTGGCATAGGAGCTCCTAGCCACACACACCCCTTTTGCTCTCTCTTTGTAGAGATATGATTGTATAATTCTTTATTTTCTTAATGAAAATCTGATCCGTTTCCAAATCAAAAAAAAAAAAAGAAAAAAAAGGAAATGAATTTTGTACTAAGTAGTTAAGAGTATCATATTTCAATTAAAGGATGTATGTTCCATTATATTGAATCATTAGGATGTATCATTAAGTGGAGTTTCATAGGCACAGGAGGAAAAGAAAAAATGCAATCACAAACCATAGAAGGAAGCTTCTATTCAATTCACGATAAGTCTAACTTTGACCGAAATTCAGGGTGAGTTGGACCTAGAGAATCCTAGTTGAGAATCTTCAGATTTAGAAATAAAGCAATGGCATTTGAAATTCACTAAAAGTTGAAAAACTTGTCTCAAGACAAAAATGAGAATTTAAAGACTCTACATGTGTATTCATGGTTTTGATTAATCATAAGTTGTCAGACAAAAGATGTTTCCATGATAAATGTTTGGTTCTGGCATCAGAATTCTAGTAATATGAATGGGAAAAGCATTGCACATATGAATTTTGATTGCTCATCAGAATTCTAGTAACATGAATATTTCTAGCTATCTGATTTCTTACTGTAACTCCACTTAGTTCCTTAAAACCTATCTAGTTTACATGTGAAATTGGTTTAGCTATTGCAATATAAGTAGGATTCAAAAGTAAAACTTGTTAATATTTAGAGATGCCACTTAGTCACTACTTTTCAAGGACACTTATTGTACAATAAAAAAAACATGGTGGACATTCTTCCAGGAAAAATGTTGACATTAATGCATAGCTCAATAGAAAAGCATATTTGTGTGTGTGATCGATATCCCTTGTTCCCACTTTGCAACTATAGAAGGAAAGAGACATACTATTAGGAGCACAACATTAGAGAATTATAATTACATCAGATATATTAGTTCGGGTTCGTCTACTTTAGTTTTGGCCAATCAAAGTTAAAGCTTTCAGGCTAGCAATCCACACCTCAGCTTCAGTTTTATCTTTGCAAATCTACAAAGTATGAAAAGATAAATTTAACATTATTCCTAACAAATTCAACATTTGGCTAAAGAAAAAGATAATAAGAAATAAATAGATAACATTTTTAGCATTTTTCTTACCAGGTATAGAATATTTCTCCATTGTTATATATAAGTGAAAATGATAAGTACTCCTTTTTCTGGGCACAAGTATCTTTAAAAAGGGTTGTATAAACAAGTTGGCAAGTAAAAAAATTTGATTCTCATTTCATATTGCCCACTTATGATGTACCATTATGGTATAATTAAAAGAAAAAGTAGGTTACATGAAATCTAAAAATATAATCGTCATTCCGCCGTAGAAAGATTTTCTAACTCACGGTTTTGTGCCCAGGAATAAGACGTTGGACAGCAGGTAACCTCAAATTACTTTCTAATCCATGTGAGTACGACACTACTAGAAAAATGAAGAATAGCGACCGATATTTGCGACCACACACATTCGGTTGTTAAATTTACAACCAATTTACGACCGAATCATTTTATTGTTGTGGTGCCCTTTAGGAAGGATTTTGCGGTTATAAATCGGTTGCAAATTAACGAGCGAATTACGACTGTTTTTTTAGTTGTATTTCTGCTGCAAAATGGCGACAGAATAACGACTAAATTTTTGTTCTTAGTTTTTAGTTGTAATTTGGTGACCAAATTACGACCACTATTTTTGTTTTATTTTGGTTATAATATAACGACCGAATAATGACTATTTTTTCTTTTTAGTTTTTCGGATGGAAATTTGCGACCGAATAACAACTACTTTTTTCTTTTAATTATTCAATTACAAATTGGCGACCGAATAACGACTACTTTTTTTGCTTTTATTTTTCGATTTTTAATAGGAGACCAAATCACGACTGCTATTTTAGATTTTTTTCGGTTGCAATATAATGACCGAATAACAACTACATTTTTTTTTTAGTCTTTCGGTTATATATTGGCGGCCAAATAACTACTTTGTTTTCTTTATTTTTTTGCTCGCAAATGTGCAACCGAATAACAACCACCTTTTTTCCTTTTAATTTTTCGATTGCAAATTGACAAACGAATAACGACTGTTATTTTTGCTTTTATTTTTCGATTGTTAATTAGAAACTGAATAATCATTGTTATTTTGGTTTTATTTCTGCTGCAATATAATCGAGTAACTACTTTATTTTTAAAATTTTTTTTGTCGTAAAAATTTTGAGAATTATTTATATTTTTATTTACAAAATAAGAATGGATTTAAAAAATTAATATGAATTTGGACATTCTTTAATCTATATATACACAAAAGATCATATAATAATAATTAATTATAAAATTTAATAATGTAATAGATATTTTCAAAAATTTTATAAAATTATTAAAAAAAATAATAAACTATCATAACTTTTAGAGATTATATTTAAATTTAATTTTTTTTGGGGATCAAAATTTCAAAATTACTTTTATGGATTGTGGGCTTACAAAAGAAATAAAAGTTCATTCCACATATATATATATTCTACATAAGCCAATTCCACATATATATTTTTTTTAGATAAGCCCAAATACATATGTTTTTTGAGATATTCAATTTTTTAAAATGATTGAAGAGTTTTTAGGGTATAGTAGGGTATAGGGTATAGGGACTTATCAAAAAAAAAAAAAAAAAAAAGGTATAGGGTATAGGGTTTAGATCTCTTACTCTAAGTTATTTTAATGCAAAAAAAGTTAAAAATTAAGAATTCAAAGACAGAAATGTCCATAATAAAATATTTTTACTCGTAATATATACATATAATCATCAGTATCAATATTCTATTATTTTTAATTTAATTTTGTTCTCAACCAAATTTATATGCAAGATATCACAACTTCATTAAATTTTATCATAATATCTATAATCTTGTGATACAGAATCTAAATATCAAACGCAATTGTTTCTATTTTAGTTGAAATTTTGTTTTACTAGTAATATTCACTTATATATTTTTTAAGAGCAAAAAATTAACTTTTGCAGCTTGTGTGTATATATAATATTATATTATTATATTTTAAAATTAAAAAAGTTTTGTAATATAAATAATTATTCTTGACCCATCATTCTCTACATAATTGTTTCTAAATATTTACAAAGTATGTTGAAGTTTTTTTTTTTTTAAGATCAAAGAAGTTTGCTTTAAGAAGTTTATTTAAAATATCTTATATTTATAACAAGTATTTTCTTCCTCTATTCAATGTTACACTTCCAATTAAAATCCTCTAACTTAGAAAATCGTACTCTTTTATGTTAAATAATTTAAATTAGCATTTAATTATTTATGATATTTTTTGGAGTCTTTGAAGTTATTAGAATTAGTCTTTGTTATTACTATTTTTTCGACATATTCTAATTCTCCAAACTATGAACCACTGAAATCTTATTTGCCTATGTTATTACAACAATATATATATTTTTTTTTCCCCGCATTTTACTGCCACATTTTCTTTCAAGTTCACCCGAATTATAGTTTGTATCCTCGTGGAATAATTCAAGAAATGGTCCAAAATAAACCAATTTTGCTTCAATAGAATTTCTTTTCTTTTTTCCTCGCCTTTTTTTCCTGCAGAACTCTTGCAAATAAGGTGATCATATTTGTATATATAATTTCTTCATTTTTTTTTTTTTTTTATAGCAATTAACCATTACATGCATTAGATATATAGTAATAATTTGGAACCAAATTGAAGATCTTCAAATTAATTAGGTACTTACGAGGGTTTCCAAATGCAAAGAAAAGAAGTTTGGTGGGGTGGGCAGCCAATAAATATATATATACTAGATAAACATTCTGCCCCACGATATGTATATTATAATATTTTATTTTAATTTTTAATTTATTTTAGATTATTATTATTATGTTCGATTTATTTTTTCATAAAAAAGTGTTGAATTTATTTGATTTTTATAAATAATTACTTGCATATTGTAATTATTTTAAAATTTTCAAAATTTTATACAAATATTATAATGTACAAAAAGTTATTTAAAGTATATAACAAATTTGCATATAATTTAAATATATATAATAAGTATATGAAATAAGTATTATATATCTCTATAAAATATAAATTTTTTAAAAATATATTAATTGATCTTTTAAAACTAATTTATAACAATGTTATAAATTTTGTACTTTTAAATGCAAATGTTACTATTTCTTTTAGAGGTAAATTTAATATTAAAATTATAATGTATATTGTAAGATTAATGATATCATATATTAATATTTTAAATAAAAAGAAATTCAAAGTATATATATATATTTTAAATACAGTACCTGAAATAAAATATTAAAGATGAAATAAGATTTTTTTTCAGTGAAAAATAAGTACGATTGGACGAAAAAATTAGAAGAAGTCTTAGAATATATAATATTTATTTTCTTGGAGAAAATTTGTTAAGTCCAGACTGCAACAATTTTTTCTTCTTTAAATAAAATTTCTACCTAAATCCTCGAAACCTCAAATAAAATTTCTGCCCAAAACCTCAAAACTTCAATTCTTCCCTCTTTTTTTCCTTTTTTTTGTGTTTATGTCACCTCTTCCCTCACTTTCGCCCTTTTCTCTTCCATCACTCACTTTCCATTTCCTCATTTTCCAAAAATTTCTATTGTTCAATTCATGCCTCTCCAAGTTTTCAGGTATTTTCTTCACAGATTTGTTAATATTTTGTGGGTTATGTTCAGATCTACTAATATTATGTTGGTTTTGGAAAAGAAATGGTTTTGATGACTTTAACTTTTCTTGCAGAAATAGTAGTGGGTAAGAGGCGGCAGTGGTGGTGGTAGTGGTGGTGGAGAATGACAAGGCTTCTAATGGTTTGGCAAACGACGTTTAATGAATCTAACCACTGAAAATGTTCTAATGTTTTGAAGGAGATGAGAAAGAGACGAAGCATCTACTAACTCTTGAAGGCGCAGCGCGTCTCCGTCTCTTCGAAATGGACCTACTTAACTATGGTTCCATCGTAGCTGCCATGAGTGGAACCACCGGCGTTTTCCACCTTGCTTCTCGCAACATCATTCATAAAGTTCAGGATCCTGAGGTAATTTCTTCACTGGCCTAAGCGTATTCTTGATTGCACTCTGGTCACCATACGCGATTCCTGATACTTCCAACTTTTTGCTCTTTCCAGTTTGTGGAAGAACGAGATTCTAAAGCCGGCAGTTCAAGGCACAAAAATGTACTGATGACACCCAAGGAATTTAGAGTCCATCGCGTGGTCGTAACTTCTTCTTCCGCTTCATTTTTCGCAAGTCCTAATTGGCCAGCTGACAGAGTGATAAACGAGGAATGCTAAACTGACGAAGAATATTTCAAAAAGAAGGAGGTAATTATTTCCTTCTCCCACAGGGATGGTAAAATCTTAATCAAAGTGGGGTTTCACCTGGCTGGTGGTCGGGAATCCTTGATTTAAATGGAGGCTGAGAACGATAGTCAAACAATGAAACTAATTCTAAACTAATTCTAAGGGAGGTCTAATATATAATATATATATATATATATACTGCAAGATATTTATCTGATTTCTGTGATTATGCTGGTAGTAATGATTAACTACTGAAAATGAAACTTTAGATAAGTTTTGTGTCTTAAATGGATTTTTTTTATTATTATTATATATTGTTCTATTCAGCAGACCACAAAATAGGGAGTAAGAAAAGGCTTTCCAATTCTACAGAAGGGGAGGAAGTAGTTGGTAAACAAGCAAAGCCTAGCATTGATGATAAAGTTATCTTAGAACGTGCAAAGAAGAAATTGAAGGGGAAAAAGGAAAGAGAATCAACAACTGAGGTGGAAAATGATTTTAATGACCCATCTAACTCGAATATTAGTAGGGCAACTCCTATACAACCAATAGGGAGGAAAAAGTTAAGGAAACCACATGAAAAAGAGAGACACAGGGCTGAGGTAGAGGGTGACAAGCCAAAACAAATGGATGTAGAGTTGAAGGAGAATCATGCAATACATAAGGTGCTAGAGTCATCTACAAGTGTTAGTAGTAGTAGTATTGTGTTGCCTGAGTTCCACATTGAAGTATTTGAGGACCTGGCTTCAGATGATATAAGAATTTGAAAAGCTGCTATAGAGGCATTAGTTACAGAGCTCCTAGAAGTTCAGAAAACATAGGATAAGTTGAGAACAAGGAGGTTGTTAAGGGTTCTACGAAACTGGAAGCTAAGAAGGATGATGGTTTGGTTAACTATGCCCCATCTGTGAGATATACTGTTCGCAGGCTTATCCATGGTGTCTCTTCATCAAGAGAGGTACAAACATTTTACTCTGTTTGCAGTTTACCTTGTCACTGTTTCAACTTTGAGCTACTAACATTTTCTTTGAAGAATGTAGAAGTATCCTGGTGGATGGAGTATGCTTATTTTAATTATATTTCCCAATATCATCTATTCCTTAAATGGTGTCAATTGTGGTAGGATAGTTGCCTAGGAAGTTATGAAAATATAAAAAAAGGTTTAGTCAGAAACTACCTTTTCATTTTTCCGTGTAGTAACAGGACAAGTTTGTCCCACGAAGCCTCTTTTCGTTGCAATATCACTGTCTCAATACCTCAAAAATATCATCTTATCCAAAATCTTTGACATGTATATGTATAATCTAAGAAAATGACACAAGGAGATGAAGACTTTAAAAATTACATTATATTTTGAGGGAAGGTCTGTATTAATTGTATAATTCTTCAAATGGTGGTGGTAGAAGTAGAAGTAGTTATACTTGAAACAACGTTGTAATGTTACGTGAAAGGGGATACAATTGGAGAAATCTATGTTGTGCGAATGAATTTTGTTGTTGCAATTGGAAGCGAGTTAATCATAATTGTTGGGCATATTGAGAACAAACCTTCGTGGTTTGCATAGTTTTTTAATTAAATGTATGTTTATATATATATGTGTGTGTGTGTGTATCTGTTATTTATTAATATTATCAAAACTTTTCTCGGATATATTACTTCTCTCATTTTTAGTTTTGCGTACTTTACTGATTTTTTTTTCTTTCTCCCCCAATATTGTAAAATTATCCAATAGCTAGGAGGCACATAGTATCCCTCCATACGTTGATGAATAAGCTAGCAGTTTAGGCTATATAAAAAAAGGTGTGCAACCCAAAGCTTTCTCCAACTTTGCATTTTGGCACTGGGGCTGGTCTTAGATAGTTTTCAATGCCCAAAGATGCTTGCTTCCTTTTATTGAAATGGCTAGTGACAAGAATTTGAATTGTATTTGGTACTTGAAAAACTTTTCACATCTAAGGTTTTTAGGCTAAATTATGAATCTATTTTCGTATAGGTGTTATGCTCCCATTACATCTCTAATTTTCTTTGTACCTAACCTTTCACTGCATGCTTTGAATGAAATCGTTCCAGGTTTCCTTCTCTGAAAATCAGACCATGAAAGCAACTATTCTTGCCAAGCAACCTTTTAATTTGAAAAGGTACTTCTACTCATCCTCTATTGGGCAACTTCGTTTATGAGAGAAAATTATTCAGTATGTCTTTGCTGAGTTTGGATGATTACTTTTCAATTACTTTGCCACGAGGGAAGACCTAATTTTTTTTTACTATATTTATGTCCACTAAGTGTTTCTTCCACAAGGGTTTGATAGAAACAGTTTTCGTTTTATGGAAAGTCGGAACTTGAGGGAAACAAACAACATTTTTTCTTTCCCCTCCTTAACCTTTGCATAATTTGTAATTTTGTCGGGCAAGTTTAAATTTAATAATGCTTATGAAAATGAAGAAGAATTT
>JAXGGT010022186.1:4144-15843 GCA_035583425.1 Marsdenia floribunda
ATTATATAAGATGTAATTCGAAAAAATAAAATAGTTATAAAATTAAAGTGGAGAATTTTCCATATATATATATATATTTAATTAGTGATTGCCTGATTCCCGCTTATTTATAATTTCTTTCATATTCGAAGTCCCCCTGTGTTTTATTCCTAAGGTAATAATTGAAATTTTTGTTAGAGAAAATTGGTTAAGGTGTGAATAAATTTATAGATTCACCCATCGGTTCTATAAATTTTATCATTATCAATTTATAAAACCAAACCGGAAGATTGGTGGATTTAGTCCCCAATGTTTATATCTTTAGTATGGTTGGTACATTTTTTTATTTTTTTATTTATTTTTAATAGGTCCTCAAAAAATTTCGATCAAGTGTATTTGGTCATTCTTTTACAAAATTAGAAATTTGGACAGGTCAACTAATGTTTGACCAAACGTGTAAGGGTAAAATTGTCTTTTTAATTTTTTTTTTTGAAAAAAAAAAGGAGGAAAATTGGCCGGCTTAGTCCTTTAACTATTTTTATTAATTAACATAAGTCCACAATCTTTTTTTTTTTTAACTTGTTAAATCCTATATATTTTTACGAACAGTCTATTAAGTTCTTCTGGTCAAAAATTTAAATTTTCTGGCCAAAATTGAACCTTAGACTAAGGGGAGGCAGCCGTCAAGTGCTTTGTAAAACCCTAACTCTACCCAACACCCTCTAAACTTAACAAAAATTGAACATTTTTTCAAAGAAAGAAGAAATGCACACCGGAGAAGAAGGAGTTCGCAACAACGATGAAGAAAGAAGAAGAAGAAAGAGAAAAAGAAGGACATCCCTTTTTTTTTTTTTTAATTTTACAAAAAAGACAATTTTACCCTTACATGTTTGGTCAAACATTAGTTGACTTGTCCAAAATTTCTAATTTTTTAAAGGAGGGACCAAATACACTGGACCGAATTTTTTTGGGGACCTATTAACAAAAAAAATAAAAATAAAAATAAAGAAAAGGGACTAACCACACCAAAGGTATACATATTGGGACTAAATCTACTAATTTTCCAACCAAACCAGGCAAAAGTCATCAAAATTTCAAAAATAAAATAAAATAAAAGAAAACTTATAAAACCAAACCAAACTAAAAAAAAAATCCTGATATAAACAACAAAATTTTGAAACAATACAATATTTGTTGGATTTGTATTAAAAGTAGATAAAAAATGGGGAAAATAGCCAGTTCATTCCTAGAATTACCTTTGAGTAGTCGGTTCAGTTTCTAAACTTTTTTTTTTTAGCTTTATTCTGTCCTCAATCAATTTTTAAACTTCTAATGTAGTCCCTCAATAGGTTTCCAAACAAGTTAAAGGTAATTTATTTTTTTTATTTTTTTTTAATACAAAGATTATATTGTGAATTTTTTAATATGTTTTTTTTTTGAATATTTTTTTTTTAATATGTTGAAAATATTTTTAAATTTATTAATAGTATAAAATTAATTATCAATATAATTAAGATATATAATAATTAATGTCTGTATTACATTTAATTTTTTTTAAAATTTTTTCACATCATAAAAAATATTATGAAAAATTTATCTCTTTATTTCACCAATTAATTATTTCGTTTTATATTCATTGATTGATAACTTAGACATATGACAAAATAATTAATTGATAGAATAAATAGAGAAATTTTTGATGATATTTATTACAGTGCAAAAAAAAAAAAAAAGTAATATAAATATTAATTATTATGTATTTTAATTATATTGATAATTGATTTTTATAATATTAATAAATTTAAAAATATTTTCAATATAATTTTAAAAAATTTCACATTATGATCTTTATATTTAAATTTTTTTTTTTTTTTTTTTTTTTACATGTAACTTGTTTGGAAACTTACTGAGGGACTACATTAAAAATTTAAAAAATGATTGAAGAAAGAATAGTGCTAAAAAAAAGTTTAAGGACTAAATCGACTACTCAAAAATTGTTCTAGGACTAAACTCACTATTTTTTCTAAAAAATTAAACCCACATACACATCAAAAAAGAAATAATTCCCGCGTCTCGTAGCAGTAGCTCTAGTATTTCACTCAACACTTGAATTTATTTCTTTTGTTTCTTAGCTTTTTTGGCTTTGTATCTTTCGCTCAATTTTTGGGCAGCCTTCTCTAATTTGTCTTCTTCGTATCTTTCCATCTATGAAGGAAATTTTTTTTTTGTCTTTCTTGACTTTATTCTCTTTAAATATAAGTTATAAATCTGTTTTTAATCCTATTTATTTGGATTGAAAAATTAAAATAGAGAGTTTTATACTAAAAAAAATAATTTTTTATTTTTAAATAAAACTAAGAGTTTTAAGACAATATATATATATATATATATATATATATATTCATATAAAAAGAAACAAAGAACTTTTCACTTAATGTATATATATAAAAGAAAATTGGTGAATTTGATCCTTAATGTTCATACATTCGATGTGGTTGGTCTCCTTTTTTTTTTTGGTTGTTATTTAGCGTAGATTCCTAATATATAATAAATTGGTACATTTAGTCATTTTCTTCACGAAATCTATTGTTTGGGCATGAATCTTGAACTCATGACATCTTTGATCATAAGCGAAGTTGTTACAAACTGAATTACGTCTTATTGACATACATGTGTGAATTTAATTAACTGTAAAATTAACATTGTTATCATTTAAAACATATTTTTTATTATTTCAAATAATTAAAATATATATTTTATTTTAAGTATAATTATAATTTTATTTTTTTAAAAAAAATTTATAAACATTAACTTAATAAAAAATGAGAATTAATTAAAAACTTTTTTTTTTTTTTTTTATTATTAATATCTTAAAAAATGCTCATAAATATCTTACCCTATTTGAGAAAATTATAGAATTTTTATTTTTTATTTTTTATTTTTATTTTGGAGGTAAAGATATTTTATTTCTTTATGTTTAAAAAAAATATATATCTCAAATTTCATTGATTTAATAATTAAATATCTAATGCTGAAACACTTAATCAAATAATTTGAATTTAGTCTTGTTTATTTATATTTGACAATAATTTTTTAGCTTCTTCTACTTTGTATCTTTCCATCTCTAAGAAAAAATTCTCTCTTTTTTAAACTTTATTCTCTCATTCTTTGTGAAGAACTAATGACTATAGTTATATCCTCTTTAAATATAACATATAAATATGTTTCTAATTTTATCTACTGTGATTGGGAAAAGAAAATAGAGGTTTTTAAACAAATAATAATAATAATAACAATTTTTTTTTTTTTTAAAAATAAAACTAAGATTCTTTAAGACAATATATATATATTTCATTTTACATAAAAACTATATATAAAAAAAATGGACTGTTTTATAAAATTTTTTGGAATATCTTGTGTCGTAGACTTTTACACAATATTTTAAATATCTCATGTCATAAAATTAAATAAATAATTATATAATAAAAATAAAAATAAAAATTAATTAATTAATTTTTAAGATAACAAATATATTTGTAGTATTATAAAACATGTAAAAAACAAAATCATAATAATACTCTACAACTTTTACAATTATTATTATATTCTCTCTAGTTAAAATATAGGTAAATTGGCATAAATAGTCCCTAAATTATAGTCATTTGGTGACATTGGTCCCTAAATTATATTAAATTGTGTGGGATTCGTCCTTCCATTAAAATTTTTTATTATTTTACTGTTAATTTTTTTTTTTTATTTTTTAAAATTTGTCTAAAAATTTTTTAGTCATTTCATAATAATATTATACCAAAAAAATAAAAAAAAGCCAACATATATTTATATATGTACAGTGAAGAAAATGAGAAAAAATGACTATATATATATATTTATTTGTATCAAAAAATATATATTTTTTTTGTATAATATTATTGTGAAATGACTAAAATTTCCTAGAATTTTTTTTTTTTTTTTTTTTTAATGAAATTAACAATAGAATAACAAAAGTTTTTAACTGAAGAACCAATCTCATACAATTTAACATAATTTAGGGACCAATGTCACCAAAAAATTTAATTCAAAGACCAATATCACCAAATTACCATAGTTTGGGGACTATTTATACTAATTTACCTAAAATATATATATAAAAAAATGATAACAAACATTGAGCTTTTCTTATCACATAAACTCCAGTAGTCCTTTCTCTCTCTGGGCGGAGAAGCTGAAGCAGGAAAAATAGTGAAATAATGAAAGGAGATCTGATCTCCGTGTTCATTTCCAGAAGACTCGAGAAACAGCGCATGCTATCAGGAAGCTGCCTTTAGCCAAGGCCAAAAGATGTACATATATATATATATATATATATATGGGGTTTTTACCAACTTTAACCCCCTTTTTCAACTTCACTCTGTGAATAACCCTGTTTTGGATAGATGGATATTTTTAGCCTAAACGCATATGATGTGTGCTTTTTTTCTCTTCATTGATTTAAAATTAAAAAAAAAAAAAATTCACGTGCATAGTAAAACGCACACGTTACGTGCGTTATTGACCAATCACCAAACAAACGCACATGTGGCGTGCATTGTCAAGCCAGCGTCCCATGGCAGCAGTTCACGTCAGCAAAAACGCACGTAGAAGGTGCGTTTTCACTTTCCCCACTTTCCCGATTCTTCATTTCATTCCCCTTTTCTGTTTTCCCCAGTTTCCCCATTTCTCTTTATTATTATTTTTCTTTTATAAATTAATGTAATATTTATCAAATATTTTTTCTAACATTGAATAAGTAATATTAATCCTTATATATTATGTGAAGTCAAAAAATTTTTTTTTTTTATATTTTTATAAATATGAAAAAAATATTTATATATTATTATTTATATAAAACTTATAAAATAAATTAATATTTATAAAATCATGCATGATAATTAATTATAATTAAATAAAATAATATTTATTATTATTTTTAATAATATATTTAAATTAATGTTAGCGACTTTAAAAAAAAATAGAAGAAGAAATTGATTTTTTTTCACCTTTAAATATTTAATTTTATTCCTTAAAGCTGTTTTTGAATTGAACTTTTTTTTTAAAAAAATTTCATTCAAACTAAAAAAATGAACTGTACTTGTTTGGACATCACCTGACGTGCTATTGTTTATATCTGTCAAAGTGGCAAAAAAAAAATATTCAATATCTACATATAAATATATATATCTCAAATAACAATATCATCATTACACTAATAAAATACATTATTTTTGTTTCTTACTTAGACAACTTCTTAACTTGTCTCATCTTACTAATCGTTTTTCGCAATCCACTTAACTTTTATCTTCAAAAAAAAAAAAAAAACAATTTCACAAAAAAAAAACGAAAATTTCTATCCAAAAATATCCTAAATATTTTAATGGGGATAAATAAATAAAAAAAAGAAAAGTTGGGGGAGTAAGAATAATAATAATAATTGTGAATAATTTGTCGGTACTTGGTACTTTCAACCCTTTGGGCGGAGTCCAAGAAATAGTAGGAAAGCCCCCCGGGGCAAAGGCGGGTTGGCAAGCGTTGCGGGGATAAGGGTTTGGATGTTGCCCTATCCGTCGCGGGTTCGACTCCGTGTGGCTGCTGTCCTGGATGCAATATTCCTGGGGCTGTGGCTGGGGTTAGTCCGTGAGGACTACCTTATAATTCGCTACCAGTCTGTGCACATCCCGCGATTTACTCCCCTATGTACTGGAGGGGCCTGGGGCATGGGGGCCGGTGAGGGCGTCTGGAGTTACGCCTTTTTTTGGAAGAAATAGTAGGAAATACTATTCTGTAGAGTAGAGTAGTAGGAGTAGGTGTGACAACAGAGAATGGAGAAGGGGGAAAAGTGAAAAGTGAAATGGGGAAAGTGAAAACGCACCTCCTAGGTGCATTTTTGCTGACGTGGACTGCTCACATGGGACGCTGGCTTGACAATGCACGCCACATGTGCGTTTGTTTGGTGACTGGTCAATAACGCAGTGACATGTGCGTTTTACTGTGCACGTGAATTTTTTTTTTTTTTTAAATTTTAAATCAATGAAAAACGTACATGTTGTGTGCGTTAACCGAGGAAAAACACACACGCCATGTGCGTTTAGGTTAGAAATATCCATCCACCCAAAACAGGGTTATTCACGGAGTGAAGTTGAAAAGGGGGTTAAAGTTGGTAAAAACCTATCTATGGAGGATGTTTTGGCTTGGCACATAATAATTAAGCAGGCCGTCATATCCCATTCACTCGTTTCTGTGGAGGTGAAACTTCCTTCTTTCCTTCCTTCCTCTCTAACTAATTTTACTCAGCTTTCTTCACGTAATCTTTCGGAGTATCTGGGATTGGATCTTTTTTCTGTCGGATAGCAGGAAGTTTGATTCTAATTAACATTCTCTTTTTTTAAGCAGGTGGATTTGCAACTGATCTTCAGGTAATGATCTTGGCATTGAGATTGATAGAGGAGCATCAACCAGCCCAGAAGAAGTCACCACAGAACAAGAAGAAGATCACGAAGAAGAAAAAGAGAAAACTTTTTGACGGATATAGGGCCTCTAAATTCTTCTTAACATCGTTCCTTGCTTTCTTCGTTAACTTCTTACTGTTTCCACTGCAGAGGCAAGAAGAAGATGAAGAAGGAGGGAATTTTCTTTTTTTTTTAATTTTTTTTTGACAGTAGATTTTTTTTTTATTATTTTTTGGCAGTAGATCTATAGTATTTTATTTAACATCTGAATGTGTCTCTTTTGTTTCTTAGCTTCTTCAGCTTTGTATCTGCCTCTCATTTTTGGACAGCTTTCTCTAATCTATCTTCTTTGTATCTTTCCATCTCTTTAAGAAATATTTCTCTTTTTTTTTTCCAGGAAGCGCCAATTATCATAGAGACGGACTGTCTCCATTTGGTCCAAGGATTGGCGAACTCTGATGAGAATTTATCTGTGATAGGTGAGTTACTTGATCAATTCAAGTTGCTTGTCGTAGGGGATGGCAAGTTTACTCTTCAGTATAGTCATAGAACCACGAACTCTGTTGCTCATAAGTTAGCTGCCTTAGGGCATACGTTAGTCTCTGATGTATACTGGGCTAACTCCTCTCACCCTCTGGTGTTGGAGGCTCTTCATTTGGTATGGTCACGCATTAATGAATGAAAGTCCTTTTTTGTCTCAAAAAAAAAAAAGAAAAAAAAGATTCTGACTATAATATGTAACTTATAGTTGAATCAATTATCTTTAAATATAAATTATAAATCTAATTTGTAATCCTAACCTATTTAGGTTGGGAAAAGAAAATAGAGAGTTTTACACATTAATTTTTTTTTTTTTAAAAAATAAAATTAAAAAAGATTCACTTGTTTTTTTTAGGTTCCTTCCTTTTCTTTTTAATTTTTCGGTTTCTTTTCTTTTTCTTCCCTTACAGAAAACATTTTCAAGATCGCCATGCATGTTCCATGAAACATTTCAAGTTACCTTTTTGGGATAGCTTAGATAGTTCAGTCCTCTGTTGTCTGTAGATTATTCTAGTACCAAGCAAAACCCTCACGAATATGCTACTGCTTGCTCTAAAAATCAAAATTATAGGACATTTTAATTTAACCCTCACACACATTTTCACATAAACAACTGAACATGCAAGCAGAAACAGAAAACTTCTGCCATTTACCTATTCCTTAGAAGCACTGTGACTTTTTAATCTCTCTACTTGCAGAAACGATATGTAGCATCTTTCATTCATGCCAACTGAATCAAATTGTATAAAACCATATTGCGGAATAACATACTGCAGATTTTTGCAGGCTGGGTAGCTAAGAGGTCAACGATAATAATTACTTCATCAAATTGTATATCAGGTCCTATTTTTCCAACAGAATCCACATCCAAACCTTTTACCACGGCATTGCTTTCAGCATGCAGATCCAAACGTAACCTAGCAAATCTCACGGGCCAACGACCTTGTCCATGTTCGAATGACTGTTCTTTGCTTGAGCAGTAAATATCATCCATGTATCTTTTGGCCTTGACAAAAGACAGCTTCCTGATGGCATGTGCTGTTTCTCGAGTGTTCTTGAAATATATATATATATATATATTTTTATATTCAGGTATTCCAACTTAATTAGACTATATCTTAGACCCCTAGTTACCGATCCCTCAGCAACTAGAGGAAGTAAATCACGGGAAATGCCCGAAGTGGCTCCCAGGTTCCTGCACCACTTATACTCCAAGTCCCAAGAGAGTCATCTTCACTGCTGACCACAAGTCTTGCCTTCGAGATGAAATTCCTCTTCCAAGAATGGGACAGCCAGGAATCGAACCCACCACCCTGGGGTTGAGAGCCTATCAATGCAATTGTTCGAACAACTCGGCTGTGCCCGGGGCTCAATGTTTATTATTATTATTTTTATTTTAAGTGGAATATATATATATCTATGTAGAGAGAGCGAGAGAAAATATTAATAGTTACAAACAGTTATATTTTATGATTATATTTTTTATATGATTTAGACAAGTATATTTGTTAGGGTGAAAATTATATTCTAATTTTTTTTTTATTGTATCATTATTTATATAATTTTATGATGTAAGATATTTTAAAACATTCGTTATGATATTTAAAATATAAATAAAATAAAATTAATCTTTAAAAAAAAATTTCAAAAAAGTAAAGGAATTATTTATAAAATAGTCCTCTGTAGAATATTTATTTTATATATATATATACATTACGTGAAATTTTTTTTCTTTTGTATGAAAAGAAATATATATATATATATATATATATTACCTTAAAGAATCTTAATTTTATTTTTAAAAAATAAAAAAAATATACTTTTTTAAGTGTACAACTTTCTATTTGTAAGTAGTACTAGTTTTAATTTTTATTATATCACTATTTATATAATTTCATCATGTAAGATATTTTAAAACATTTTTTTTGACACTCTAAAATACTAATAAATTTTAATTAATCTTAAAAAAAAAAGAATTTATAAAATTAAAAGAATTATTTATAAAATAGTGCTCTGCAGAATTTTTATTATATATACATACATTACGTGAATTCTTTTTTTCTTGTATGAAAAGAAATATATATATATATTATCTTAAAGAATTTTAATTTTATTTTAAAAATAATAATAATAATATATTTTTTTTTAAAGTGTAAAACTCTCTATTTTCTTTTCCGTACCTAGAAATAGATTTATAACTTATATTTATAAAAGATAATTGATTCTATTTTCTTTTCCCAACCCAAATAGGATTAGAAATAGATTTATAATATATATATATATTAAAGAAGATAATTGATTTAACTGTGAGTTACACATTAAGTACATAGCGCCTTTTATATAAGACTTAGAGAATAAAGTAAAGAGAGAAAAAGAGAAATATTTTCTACAGCAATGGAGAGATACGAAGAGGACAGGTTTGAGAAAACTGCCCAAAGAATGAGGAACAGATACAAAGCTGAAGAAGCTAAGAAACGAAAGAGACAAATTCAGGTATTACATGAAATACCAGATCTATACTCAGAAAATAATAAAAATAAAAGAAAATTCCCTCCTTCTTCATCTTCTTCTTACCGCTGCAATGGAAAAAGTGATGAGAAAGTAACAAAGAAAGCAAGGAACGATGTTAAGAAGAATTTGGAGGCCCTAAAACCGTCAAAAGTTTGCTCTTTTTCTTCTTCCTGTTCTGTGGTGGCTTCTTCCGGGCAGGTTGATCCTCCTCTATCAAGATCATTACCAGAAGATCAGTTGCAAAATCCACCTGCTGAAAAGAAGAGGATGGTCATTAGAATCAAACTTCCTATCCGAGAGAAAAAAGATCCAATCCCAGTTAGTCCGAAAGATTACGTGAAGAAAGCTGAGGAAAATTAGAGAGGAAGGAAGGAAGAAGAACTTTAGCGGCTGCGGCGGCAGCGAAGAGATTTCCAACAGCCGCGAGGGGGCGGATTAACTGTTGTTTTCCCGCGTTAATGTGTATATGTGTGTGTGTTGTACTTACTTTTAATACAAATCAAATATTGTATTCATTCAAATTATTGCTGTTTAAATATTTCTTGATATTCATTAGATATTTATATATTAAACAGATGAAATTTGAGATTTGTTTTTTTTCTTTTTCGTTTTTATTAATCATAGAGATATTTTATTCAGAACCGAATTTCTCAAATTAATTCAACTTCTTCGATGAAACTTACAGGATGTTACGTAATTCTTATGAAATCACAGTTAAAAAAAATTATTTGTTTATTTGTTTATATCAAAAGAATGTAAATATAGAAGGAAGGATCGCCAAAGAGCTGATCAGAAGAATGGGGAGATATGACATTCAGTTTTAGTCACTGCTCATGCCAACCGTGAATCAGGTTCCTTCTCAGACAATAGATTAACTTAACATGGCACGGAGATTTATATATATTCTTCCATGGGCACGGTACTTTCGCCTTCTTTTCTTTCCGTGCTTGGTTCGCCTGAATATTGTCTGAAACATATGCATATATATATACAGAGAATATTGGCATGCGCTAGCTGTTTCTCGAGTGTTCTAAGGGAAATGAAGACGGAAATGAAGTTTAGCGGCGGCAGCGACAGGCAGCGAAAAGATTTTCTAATGTGTTTTTTTTTTTCCTTTTTTGGAAAATTGGACATTTTAGTTCCAATTTTATTTTTGTTTGGAAAAAATTAGTCCCTATATTTTTTCTTTAACTTTTTTAGTTCCCAAATTAAAATGGATTGGATAAATAAGTCCTTATGACTATATTTTTACATATTTTTGATGCCAAAAGTAGGGGTGACACTATTGGACCCGACATGACAATACGACATGAAAACGACATGAAAATAGCGGGTTCAGGTTGAGGGTTAGCAGGTTCGTGTCAAAACGGGTCGACCCGTTTAAGTTTAATCGTGTCCGGATTGTAAACAGGTTGGACCGCTCAACCTGTTTCTGACCCGCCAACTCGTTTAAATAATGATTAATATTTTATTTTAATTATTATTATTATTTTTAATTATATATTTTAATTTATTTAATAATTTTTATTATTTTTAAATTTTAATATTTTTTATATAAATAAATTACATAATATTAGTATTTTTATAAGTTAAAATAGGTAAATAATCGGGTTAACAGGTTGATATCGTATAATCGTGTTGGCGGGTTAATAAGTTTTGAATCATATACGTGTCATAATCGGGTTGGCGGATTGACACGATTAATTTCCGTGTCGTGCTCGTGTTCAACTTATCCGTGTCATTGCGGGTTTGTGTCGGGTTCGGGTTGACAGGTTAAGTATAATTACCTTAGCTCAACCTGACACGATTTTACGAACCCGACACGATTGCCACCCCTAGCCAAAAGTTACAAAATTTGCATGTATAAATTTTTTAATTGGTAAAAATACTCTTATGTAATAGCACACTTGTAAATTATATGAATTTTGACATAAAAAAGAGAAAAAATATGTTTAGAAGGACTTATTTATCCAATTAATTTTAATTTGGAGATTCAAAAAGTTAAAAGAAAAAATATAGGGACTAATTCTTCCAAACGAAAATAAAATAGGGACTAAAATATCTAATTTTCTTTTTTTTTTCTTCTCTTTTTTATGTTACTTTTAATACAAATCAAATATTGTATTCATTCAAATTATTTCTGTTTAACTATTTTTTGATAGACATGTCCAGCATTAGGTAGTTATA
>JAXGGT010022206.1:0-15842 GCA_035583425.1 Marsdenia floribunda
ATTTTTCAACATTACACCATGTCAGATATGTAAATGACAACCATTTTGTATAAGGGATTCAGAAAATTCAGAAAGGAGAATTCGCCCATTTAGTCCCTCAAGTTGTGATTTTTTGTCAATTAGGTCCTTATCTATTTTTTCTGCTTATTAAGTCCTCATAGTTTTTACGGACCACCAATTAGGTTCTTCTGACCAATAATTCGTGCAAGTGCAGCTTTCAAGATATTAGCAGCGTCAAGAGCTTGACTACATGAACTAGCCCCGACAAGTGTGTGTAATTCATCAATGAAGAGAATGATTTCCTCTTTGCTCTTTGTTACTTCATCAACAATATTGATCAGTCTTCCATCAAACTCTCCACGATTTGATGCACCAGCAAGCACAGCCCCATGTCCATGGCAAATATGTGCATTGAAAATCAATATCATTAATTAATTTTATTATGATAACTATATATCTATATCTATGTATCTACATATATATATATATATATATATATAAACGGACCAGGGTCAATCGAATCGACCTTTTTTCCCCTGAGTTTTTGTAGAACAGCATCATTAGAAATAAGCAAGGCTAATCCTTCTGCAATGACAGCTTTTCCAACACCAGGATCACCCAAGAGACAAGGACTGTTCTTTCTCCTCTTGCACAAGATTTGCGTCACCCACTCTATTTCATGTTCTCTTCCAATTACCGGATCCAATTTATCTTGCACGCATGCGTGATGAACACCAAGATAACCATGTACGTAGGTAGTAATAATATACAAAATATTCCAGATTTGTAAGTAATAATTAATTCCAAAAGAAATTTTCAAGTAGTTAATTAATTACCTCCTGTGCCATTTTGGTTCAGTCGGTTCCACATTTGTTCAAAGCGACTGTCTTGAAGGGTAACTTTTCAAGCTTCTTCATATTATTTGGTTGGAATATGATTTACAACTGATAGCTAGCTCGTGTAATATATATATATATATATATGAGTATCTACAGTTCTACCAAGGAAGAAATGTTTTAGATTCCCTATAATAAGGTTCCATCTGTTCCCCTTCAGTGGTATCCCTGTCGTCTGTGCTCTTCATTTGGTGGTGAATTCTAAGAGTTGTTTATAGGTTTTTGGTAGAAGGGGAAAAAAAAAACATGCTTTAAGAGTGCACAATCATTAATAGTACAGAAAAATTTGTGCAAAATTATGAGCTCTGTAAAATGCAGATTGCATGTAGCATTTTTTTTTTTTTTTTTTTTATAATTTAATATTTTTATTGATTAATTCGGAAACAAGAAATAAGTAAAGATACTGAAAATTATAATATTTTATGACAAAAATATAATATAAAGTAGTAGCAGCCTAGTGATGTGGTTTACTTAAGTGCTTTTACCTAATTCTGGAGTTCTTAAATTTGAATCTCACAAGGGAATTTTTTATACTGAATTTCAGCATGTGCTCTCTTGAGAGTCTCCTCCATAGATTTTTCCCAAATTAGTTAATAAGAATACCAACAGAATTAGCATATCGAGTTTTTATGGAACATCTACCGTGGTTATTATTATTATTATTTTTTCCAATTCCTCACTTTCTCTTGAAGCATTAATTCTATATAAAAAGAAAAAAGTCATGAAGACGAAAAAAAGGCAAGCCTCAATCCACGCCTTCGGATTCTCTGCGCCCCAGAACACATGCCAGCACCCGGTCGGTGTCAATTGCTGCCATATAGCCAATGGAAGGCTACAGTCTCTAACAGCATGGAGATTTGATTTAGTGGAGCCTCCACACAGCAAACACACAGGTGTCTCGAGGACAGACTTTTGCCAAAGCACAGTTGCCGTCTTCAAACTGTTGTGTGCCAACATCCAGAGGAGAAGGGATCCTCTTGCTGGTCCCCTGAAATTCCATAAGGCCTTCCACCGGAAGTTGTGCAGTTGTACAGGGGCCGGGGTGACCAGTGGGTAGGCAGACTGGATGGTGAATAGGCCATTGGAGGTAAGAGTCCACCTCGGCATTGAAGGCGATGGGCCGTCTATTGCTTCCTATAAACCAGGTTGGAGTAGCTTGAAACCCCATTGCAGACCCCTCCAGATCAGAGAACTAGGACGCTGCAGGTTGGGGGTTAAACTAGTGCCGAGCATACCATACTTCATAGCAAGAACCTTAGCCCATAGTGCCTCAGGGAATTTTAGGAACTTCCAGGCTAACTTGGCAAGCAGAAGTTTGTTCATGATAGATAAGGGTCTAAGTCCAAGTCCCCCTTGCGTTTTCGGTTGACACACGGTTGTCCAGGCTATAGTAGATGCCGATCGTTGATCGCTACCCCAAAAGAAAGTGCGGTTGATTCTGTCCAAAGTCGCGGCTGTCTGGTTCGGTAGTCTACAAACCCCCATCGTGTAAGTCGGAATCGTCGTAGTGACAGCTTGAATCAGTATTAACCGAGCTGTGCGGGATAGTAATTTCTGCTTCCACCCTCCAAGCTTTTGTTGGACCTTGTCAGTAAGGTGCTGAAATTGCCGGCTGCTCACTCTGTCACGTGCGAAAGGGATGCCAAGGTACGAGCCCAAGTTAGCTGTGGAAGGCACTCCAAAGTTGCAAGTGATATGATGTATGAGCCCATGAGAGGTATTGGGAGAATTCCAAATTTTGGATTTCGCCAAATTCACCTTCTAGCCAAATTCCAAGCAAAACTGTTGTAAGAGATTATTCATTAGGGATGCCTGCTTGGGCGACGCCTCTCCTAAGAGAAGGAGGTCATCAGCGAAAAATAGATGAGAAATGTGGGGGCCTGCTCTCGCTGCCTGGTACGGAATCCAATGTTTGTCCTGCACGGCTGTAATGATTTTTTGCCCAAGGACTCCCATGCACAACACAAATAAATATGGCGACAATGGGTCACCTTGCCGGATGCCCCTCTCCGGCCGGAAGGTTTCCAAGCGGGTACCATTCCACAAGACTGAGAGGTTGGAAGACCGAAGACAGTTAAGAATCACCTACACCATTCGGTTTTCAAAACCAACCACTCTAAGTACATCCTCCAAGAATCGCCAATCAATACGATCATAGGCCTTCTCTAAATCAATCTTCACAATCATCGCCCCTTCTTCCCCTTTTTACGCTTGAGAAAGTGTAGGATTTCCTGTGCAATAATGACATTGTCGATAGTTTGTCTCCCCGGGATGAAACTCGCTTGCCAACCCCCAACGAGTTCACCCATGAGAGGTTTAAGCCGATTTGCAATGATCTTACTGACCACTTTAATGATTACATTACTAAGACAAATAGGCCGAAATTGGGCAATCGTTTCCGGGTGATCCTGCTTTGGAATGAGGTAGATAAGGGATTGATTCATATTCTCAGGAATAATCCCCGTTCGGAAGACTTGCTAGACAAAATCAGTGACAGAAGGGCCAACAGTCGTCCAATACTTCTGGAAAAAAGAAGCCGGAAGACCATCAGGGCCCGGGGCCTTAGATGCCCCAAGCTGAAACACGACACTTCTAATCTCAAGCGCTGATATGTCATGATTCAACCACCGAACATCAGCCTGTTTTAGTTTCGGAAAGGTCCAACTGGCCGGGTCATACGACACACTGGGTTCTGCCGTGTACAACTGTGGGCCATAGACTGTAACTCATGCTCATCCTGGCTCCAACTACCCCCACTGTTCTTGAGTTGCAGGATCCGATTCTTCCGGCGTCGTGCGACAACACTAGCATGGAAAAATCTGGTATTGCGCTCCCCTTGAGCTAACCAGGTTGTCTGCATTTTTTGGCGCCAATAGATCTCTTCCTGGTGCAGTATGGAGTCGAGTTCAACCAACAGCTTTCGTTCAAGTTTTTCCAACGAACGCGGGTGTTGGCCTACCAGCTGTGTCTGGACCCCGACCAAATGAGCCTGGCAACGTCTTTTTCAGAGAAAAATATTGCCAAAGGTCGAATGGTTCCACTCCATTATACGTTGTTTGAAGGCTTCCATAGTATTGTGAAGATCTGACGGTTCCCATATCCAGAAACGCTCCACAGTAGCCGCAAAATCTGGATGCAGGAACCAAGGGTCTAAGAAACGAAACCCCTTGAAAGCAGCCCGGACCTCGCTTTGGTGCAAACTCAACAATAATGGAAGATGATCCGAACATGTTCGTGGGAGGTGCCGGACTGCAGCGGCTTCAAACAACTGAGACCATGCGAGGGTACACCAGGCTCGATCAATACGTTCCCGAATATTGGCCGCGCCCTGGCGACCATTAGTCCATGTATATTTTGGTCCCGTAAAACCCAAGTCAATTAAATGGCAATGGTCGATAGTTGCTTGTAATATGCGGGCTTGCTGTATGTTAATCGGCCTACCCCCAAGTTTATCCTTGGCCTCAATGGCTTGGTTAAAATCACCCGTAAGTACCCATGGCAGATCGATAATGTTGCCCATTCGGTGTAAGTACTGCCACAGTTCCTCTATGTAAGAAATCCGTGGTGATGCATAAATAATCGAGAGCAGCCAATGCTGTTGCCGTTTGCTGCTAACGAGGATAGTCCTGCTTTGAGTATTGGCAGAAAGAACATCAAGCTGGATTACGGAACTATCCCAAATTAGCCAGATGCCTCCCACAAAATCGACCTCTTCCATGGCCAACAAATGTGTAAAATACAAGTCAGCAAAGAAAGGTGACACCTGGCTACTATGCACCCAAGGTTCAAGAGGTGCCACAATAGAAGGTTTATGAGATTTGATCATCTCCCTCAAATGTAAGAGGGTCTGCTTCGAGCCCGCCCCCCGGCAATTCCAAACGAGGGTGTTATTCATCGTGGGAATATGGAGAATTAAGAGGAGGAGAACGGCACTACCTCCATGCCCGAACTGTGAGCATCAGTCACACTACCGGTTGTATCTGGAATCTGCTGGCACCCCATTCCGTCGGACGAAGAACTAGGCCCAACTGAAGAAGGGCCCGGGTCAAAATCCATACCAGTTTGTGCATTCGGCCTTCTTGGGGGGTAATCCAAACGTGGTGGTCCAAATGAATGGGTCGTACCTTGACCAGGTGTAAGGGAGGACTTGGATCCGTGTGGTGCAGGCCTAGATGCGATCGCCCTCCCTTGGGCCACAAGTTGGTTGTGGTCAACCTCTTGGAGTGGGCCAGGCCTACCTGAGGTAGGTTTTGGATGCTGTGTTGGGCCGCCAAAGGTCAAGGCCCCAGTTGGAGGAGGCCCACCTTTTCCTATTTTAGATTTGGCCGAGTTCGCGCCCTTATACGCCCGAGGTCCCTTATCCAAGGTAAGTGCAGTGAGCGCAGTATCCTGCTTTCCTGCTCCACTAGGCGGGGGAATGTCATTGATTTGTTGTTTCAGTCTGGCAATAATATCAAGACTTTCCTCTTCTGCGAAAACTTCCTCTAGTACGGAAAATCTGGACTGTCGCCCGAGGGCAGTACTTTCCTTGGTCCCGTGATGTCCTTTACCTGCATCCCGCAGCTTGGTACCTCGATCAGTGTGGCGCCACTGACCTGGGACATTGTGTGATCCATCTGAAATTGGGGTGGGCGTAGTTTGCTGACCCGTGTGGTATTCCGCAGCCGATTGACGATTCAGGCGCTGGTTGGCCTCCGACACCGGGGCTTTGTAGCTCATTCGAGCTTGAGATTGCTGTTGACGTCGTCGGACGTGGGCCAGCAACATCCAAGGGCCAAATGGAGAGCTTTTCTTCTCCACGACCGAAGGGTCATGCTCTGATGGAGAAGCTGCGGCCGGTGGTGGTTCCAAAGGTGCTGGCCGAAGTTGGGAACATTGGTCGAGCCGATGACCATACTGGCCGCAATGGAAACAGATCCTATAGAGGCCTTCATATTCCACTGCTTGGGTGCGGCCAAGAACTACAATTTGTGGCACCAATGGTTGGTTTAGATTGACTTCCACACAGACTCGGGCATACTTCCCGCGAACAACAGCCTCACTGTGGAGATCCACCTTAATGGCCTTCCCCAAGGCATCGCCCATGCACATTAGAGCAGACTCCTTAAACACTTCAATGGGCAAGGCTGGGAATCGCACCCAGACAAGTGTTGTGGATACATGTGTCTCAGAGGGAACGAAATTGGGTTTCCACTTAGATATGGTGAGGTAGTGTCCTAAGACTATCCAAGGACTGCCATCGAGGACCTTAAGGTAGTCCTCACGAGTAAAGAAACGAGCCACCAAGTAACCCTTATCCAAATCAACCAGTTCACAACCTTCAATGAGATTCCACAACCATTTGATACGCGGTTCCAGAACCCGAAGGCTGAAGTTCTTACCCAGCACTTTCACAATCAAGGCACGTCTCCATGATTGCCAAAAGCTACGGTACATGTCCCAAGGGATGTCCACAATTGGGCACCGAGCTAATTCCTCCTTGGTCGCTTGATTTTGGATGACCTCAGACATATCCAATCCATCAGTAACGTCGTCCTCACCCTTACCAGTGTATAAAGCCTTAGAGCGCACCTGCCCACAAAGAGTCTCCGCAAAGGAGGTCGCCTTTCCACTGTGGGAAGCCTCGTGGGAGTCATCCATAGGGCTAGGAGTGCCCTCAGAAGTTAAGGGACCATCATCACGTTTGTGTTTCTTGATGCTACGGTGGAGCTGGTCATCTTCTTCAGGAGTGGGATGCTGTTTTAGAGAGGAGTTAGAGCTCATCTTCAGAAACCCTTTTTTTTAATACATTTAACACTGGGTAACTTTAGTCTCCAAACGGTGTGTAAATTCTAAAAATATTAAAAATTATTAAAGTACTTATAATTAGTCATTTTGATAAGAGAGATGCTAAAAATAGTAAAATCAACACTTTATAATTTTTATAAGAAATTAGTCAATTTAATCCCTAAACTACTTATGATTCATTATTTCACTTTTTTTTTAAAAAAAAAAAAAATTAACTTTTTAGTTTTCAAATAAAATAGGATACAACTATTTAATTAGGTTTATACTTGTAACCAGTAAAGACATATGTATATAAAAAATTAATTATTTTAATCTTAACTAATTTAATTCTTAGAAAAAAAAAAGAGGACCATTTTGATTTCTAATACTTAATTAAAAACTATCGTATTTAATTTTTAATCTTCTAAAAAATCTTAAAATTATTTTTCTAATATTTAAAAATCTTTTTTTTTTCAAAAGAAAAAAAAAATTAATCTTTCTTTTTCTTTTTTTTTTTTGGCTTAAATCCTCATTTTTTTCCCCTAATTATTTTGTCCTAAAAATATAAAATAAATGATCGAAAATATAATTTGTGACAAAATAACTCATGATAATAATAGTTATATGATTTAAAATGTCATAAATTTGAATTATATTATACGCAAAAAAAAAAAAAAATTTGACTATTTTTTATCCTTAAATTATCTTTTGACTATTGTTTTCCTCTTGGTTTTTTTGTTTTTTAAACCAAATTTACGTTATGAGTTGAAGAATAAATAAATATATATATATATATATATATATATATATTAGATATACATCTCGCACTTGGGATTAGGCCTGTCAATGAATCCAAAATATTCAGACCCGATCATAAAAATATTAGGTACGGGTCTAGCTTTTCCATACCCGTACCCGAAAATTAAATATTAATTGAGTCCGATTAAAAAACTATAAATATTGTACGTAATACATATCCGATCCGATAATTTAATTGAATATACTAAATTTAATATATTATCATAATTATGGTGTTAAAGTGATTGAAAGAGATTTTTTATTAAAATAATAAGAATATATTGAATTTTTATATATATATTTTATCATTTATTTTATATTTTTTTTTTCAATTTTAACTTTATATTCCTTTTCACAACTTTGATAATTTTTAAAATATTATATTTTAATTTATATGAATTATCAATTGTTAATATAATTAAATTATATTTTAAATATTATAATTTATTATAATAATATAAATTATATTATAAGTTATTTAAATATAAATATTCAATTTAAAATAATTAAAAAAAAATTTTAAATAAAATTTCGAGTATGGTATATCTGATTTGAACCCTAGACCTGATAGGGTCGGAAATAGGTATAAATTTTTTGGATCCGATGGGTATCGGGTAGGGTATGATATGGAACTAGTAGTTCTAAACCCGATTGAACCCGTTGACAGGCCTACTAGGGATGTATATATTATAAATTTTTATTTTGTTTTAATTTATTATAATTTTTTATTTTAATCGCTTAATTTGTTTCGTTATTTTTATTTTTATAAATAATTAATTTATATTAAAGTTATCTTAAAACTTTAAAATTTTACAAAATACTATGAAATTTTATAAAATACCATAATTTTATATGGTACATGACATGAAATTAAATATGAGATATATATTTATGAAAGTTTAATTTTTATATTAAGATTGTATCTTTATTTAGGGATTAAATGTAATACCCAAGACCTAAATTTGGGAGACTTATCGATAATTTATAAGTTTGGGGATCCTAATAAATGACTTAAAAACTTAAGGGATCTATTTTGCAAATTATTATTTCTTATTTCTCTTTAAATAGATAGAAACCCTAGTTATTCTAAATGGTGTTGTCATATTTTACGAATAAGGTTAGAAAGCGAAAGAGGCGAAACTTTTAACAATATCGACGAACACAAAAGTTTTGACAATTATAATCAAGCCTACGATTCCGGTTACAATCAAGATTAGTACCTTTTAGATTATTGTTTAGTTTTTATTTAGGAGCATGTCTTGATAGGAATTAAAGATTGAGCTGTTAGAGATTTAAATACGTATTATTTTTACTATTAGAATTAATTATTTCATTAATTATTATATAATAGAATGTACATGTATATGCTTATTTGATTTTTAAAAAAAAAAAAAAAAAAAAAGGGGGAGAATCAGGGGGAGCAGCGGCGTTGCTACCGTGATGGGGTACGTACGTGTATATATATATGTATATTTTTATTAAAAAAAAAAGGGTTAAAAATAAGAAGTAGAAGCGGTAGTACTACTGCGGCAAACTATAGTTTATGTATATATATATAATATATTAATTTATTTTATTATATTGAAATATTTTAATATTATATTTTACTGGTTAAAAAAAATATTTTTGATTACTGAATTTATTTTAATATTTTGATTACCTATGTAAATTAATTTTATATACTGATTTTAATAAATTAGTTTATATTATATTTAATATAATAAATTGTTAGTTCAAATATTTTATCAGAAAATAAATATTTTATTAGTTAACTCTGATTTTGGGGATCTTGTTAGCATAGAAATTAGTTATATCTAGTTTAGATATATTAATGTATAATTGGTAATAAGTATGCAATTATTGTTAAGTAGGTGAAGAGAATTCTTGGGATCGAAATTATTTGAGTTAAGAGACTTCCAGATTTCAGTGCTTTCGAGACCAAGGTAAGTGGTTTTTTTTTTAATAATTCTCATAATTTTTTAATTCTTAAAATTGAATCATCTGAAAATTTTAAAAATATTTAAATTACTATAATACCCTTAAAAAGTCATGTGCAAGTCACATGACCAACAAAAAGATGACATTTAACGGAAATTTTGGACAGAATGCTAAATTTTACACTTTTCAAAAGTTGGAGTGCAAAAGCTGGACGAAAAAAAGTTTAAGTGCAAAAGCTGGATTTTCGAATAGTTTAGGTGTTATCCGGATAGTTTGCCCTATTAAAATATAATTATTTACTAACATCGGCCAACTTTAAAAAAAATGAACAAAAAAATATTAATATAATATCTTTATTGAATAAACGACAATATCTTTATAAATAGTTTTAAGGAAAATTGGCCGGTTTAGTCCCTTATCTATTTTCAATAATTAACATAGGTCCACAATCTATTTTTTTTACCTGCTAAATCCCATAGCTTTTTACGATCTGCCAATTAAGTCCTTCCGGCGAAAATTTCAAATTTTCTGGCAAAATTTCATCATGTGTAGGGGTACTATCGTCCGCCCACTGTTCATAAACCCAAAATTTTTAGGGATACTTTTGTGCTATCTCAGATTCTTCCATATTTTACAAATTCTTCCACACTCCAAATGCTCCAGTACAAAAGTATCCCAAAATTTTTTGGATTTATGAACAGTGGGCGAACGATATTACCCCTAAAATTTCATCACGTGGCTAGTACGTGATGAAATTTGGCCGAAAAATTCAAATTTTTTGCCGGAAGGACTTAATTGGCAGGTCGTAAAAATTTATGGGACTTAGCAGGTCAAAAAATAGATTGTGGACCTTTGTTAATTATTGAAAATAGATAAGGGACTAAATTGACCAAGTTTCCGTAGTTTTAAATATAATCAAAATATTTAATATAATTAGACTTAAAAATTTTCATATTATCTTAAAAATAGTTAGTAAATTTACTCCTTATCCATATAAAATTAAATAATTTTTTTTTTTTTTAATATAAAAAACACCAATAATGGACAATTTTAAAAAATAATAATAATAATACAGAAAGCTCTAAAAATTTTAATCTAAAATCTTAAACTCTAAACCATAAAAGATAAATTAAAATTCATAAACCCTACACTAAACACCAAGTCCTATACTCCAAGAAAATATTATTATACAAGACCTAATCAAGGTTACTTTGTGCAACAAACCAAACAAAATATTCTATCTAACTTTTTTCTACAACGTAAAAGTTTAACTCAACAAAAATAATTTTTAATTTTATTTTTAATTATGATTTTTTTTTTTATATAAAGAATAATTTTTTAATTTTTGTTAATTTAAATTTATATGTCAAAAAAAAAAAGTTATATAAGAAATTTCTATTATTTTTTTCAAATAAAACTTGTTGATTGATAATTTATTATATTAAATACAATTTAAATCTAAGAAAAGTTGTAATATATTTATGAATTATATTTTTTAGAAATAATTTTGTTTAAACTTATTAATTATTTATTAGCATAAATTATTAATTTAATTATATTGAATCATTTCTTAATTTTTGTAAACTCTCTAATATATGAAAGTTTTGAATTATCTTGTTATTGTTGCAGATATATGTATATATAAATTAATATAAATGCTCTAACAGAAGAAATAAATTTTAAAAGTTATATTCTTAACAATATATATATATATATATAGTATTAATAAATATTTTGAATCTTTTAAAATGTTTAAAAATAGATGGATTAAGACTTTTTAAAGAGTATGCATATATATTAAAATTTTTTCCTTCATCCCACACACAAAGGTTAATTTTAATTCTATAAAAAAATTTTATTTAGTTATGAATTCTGGATCATCTTTTCATATAGAAATTTTTTATCTTTTTCTCTATTTTTTATTTTTTCAAACAATAAATTTTCTTTAAAATACTTTTCAAGATGTATGTAATATCTTAATCTTAAGATACTCTATGTTTTAAGTTGAGGATTTTTAGTAAGTATTCTTTAGCGTTATCTATATATTTAAGTGTGAAATTATATATATATATATATATATATATATATAACTATCTTCTTTTTAATTTTTAATAATTGTTACACCTTCCACTACATATTTATAAATAATCCAACTGCATTTTATAGATGATTTATTTAAAGTAATTTTTAGAGTTTCTATTAAATATAGTTGTGATAAAGCTAAATTATTTAATAATCTTTATTTTTTACTATCATTTTTAATTTTTTGTGATTATTATTATTATTATTTTGTGTTTCGGGATAATTTTTTTGGTCTTTTGAATTAAACTTTTTGAATTATATTTTATTTTACTATGTTTTGAATAATTTTTTAATTTATGGGATTAATATTTTAATAAGACAAATAATATGGTCTTCTACCATGGTTAATACTTGTTACAAATTTTACCACCAACCATCCCTTCATTATTTATCATTTGGAAAGAAAATTCAATTGTACTTTAAGGGGAAAAAAAAAAAAAAAAAAAAAAACTCCAATATTTTACTAATAATATAGAGATAATATACAATAACATAGACAATTGTTTCTATAAATCTCCATAGTTGTTTAAAATATAAGCATATGAAGAATCTTAATCCGTCAATTATACAAGCAACTTTATATTTTCCTTGAATATTTTTTAAGTTATGTCCTCTACTATGACAATTTATATTTATTGCATATGGTTGAATTATTAAAATTATATTCTCTTAACCAACATAATAACTATAATGAGTACGAGTTTAAAGTTAGAAAATTACTTTGTTTTGAATCTAAAAAAAAAAAATGTTTATTCAATATGTAAGTCATTTTAGTAAATCAAGCAAATTAAATTAATTTTTTATTATTATTTTTTGATAATTTTAATTTTTTTTCAATATACACACACACATATATATATATATAATGTATTTGAAATTTCATATCTCGTCTTTCAAATAATTTTATTTGGTGAAGTTCTTGATTTTGATATATATATAAAATGTATTTGAAATTTCATACCTCGTCTTTCAAATAATTTTATTTGGAGAAGTTCTTGATTTTGACAAAAAAATTTTGGATGGTGTTAATATTATAGTATCGATTACTTATTTCTTCGTGTGTCCTTGTCTAAAGGCCATGCATTTTCAATTTAGTCATATATTATTATTTTACATATATTTTAAATGTAATTTTTTTTTTATATATTTACATCTTTTATTTATTTATTTGATTATTGTTGTCTTTAATTTGTATGTGGGGTATATATAATTTTAAAAATAATTTTATACTAAAATTAATACTTTTAATAAATAACTAATAATATTTTAAATTACAATAATAAATTATAAAAAATTTTAAATAATACACGAATAATTAATAAAGTTATATTACTTTTTCTTTTTAAATAATAATAGTGTTATGTTATTAAAATATTAAAAATTATTTTTCCAATATTTAGAGCCACAATTATATATATATATATATATATTACTAACACAATTAAAATTAGTAATTTTACATATAATTTTTTTTTTGTCTAATTAGACCCTAATGTGTTATATTTTATACTGTTATGTAATTTTTTTAAAATATAAAATATGGTTAAACAAGATTCATGTATGTTATTGTTATTTGAAAGAAATATATATTTTTAAGACTTACAATATGAAAATTATTTTAAATATTAATAATATCATTATTTTTACTAATATTTGCCAATAGAAAAAGAAAATAAACTAAAACAAATATAGAAATATACCAACAAAATATAAAATTTTTAATATTATCCTATAAACAATTAGTAGTTTATTCTTCTTTTAAAAAATAATAATACATAAAGCCTAAAAATTTTAATTTAGAATTATAATCCCTAAACCTTACAAAATTAACTAAAGATTCTCAACTTTAAAACTTCGATAAAATGTTACTCTAAGGAGCTATTTATGAATGAAAATCAATATGTGATTTTTACTTTTATTTATTAATTTAAAAAAATGGTGAGATTCATGAATAAAACTCAACCTCCGTTATTTATTTTTATTCATTAAGATATATATATATATATATATATATATATATATATATTAAATCTTAATTAACATAAATATATATATATACATATAACACTATTTATAAATTAAAATATGGTAAATTTCAAAACATAATAGTTAAATCTAATGAATTTGAATAATAGATAATGCGTTACAAAATATCATTTTATAACAAAACAAAAACATTTAATAATTTGTTAAAAGTTATAAAGTTTATCTAGAAATAAATAAATAAAATGAATTATTTATTGCTAAATAATTCAATAAAAAAATACTAAGATAAGTCACTATTTATTATTATTTATTTGAGAAAAATATTTTTTATTTAAAAAAGTAGAAATTCAATTTTTTAAATGAATATTTAATTTTTTTCGAATTTGTTTATGATGATTTTACACTCATTTTTACAAATTAATTAATTATTATATACCTAAATTATATAAGAAAAAATCATTAAATAATTAATTACCATATCGAAACGTCAAGATATTTTTAAAAAATTAAAATAAAAGTTTTATTAAGTTGTTAAAAATTATTTTTTAGTAAATATATTAAAATAATAATAATTCCTAAAATGTCTGCGGACCGTGATTTCTCGTCTGCAAAATTAAAATTAAAATAATGCAAATTGAAATCAATGTAAAATATATTTCATTAATTTTAATATATATGGGTTACAAGTCTCCTATTTAATCCGCTGATTCTCACTGTCAATGGATTCGAGGGCCCTTTGGACTTAATCTCGATCTTTGATTTGATATCTTCAAAGGCCGTTTGGGCTTGTTCTTGAAGATGGATTTGATACCTCCGAGGTTCTTTGGACTTGTTCTCGGGATTGATTTGATATGAATCCGAGGGTCTTTGAACTTAATCTCGGGATGGATTTGGGGGCCTTTGAGACTTGATCTTGGAGAGAATTTGGACTTGGAAGGAGAAGAATCTGATATGGCAGAGCTTCTTTATCTCAATAGTTGTGTTTTTATCCCCTTGAAGCTCTTCCTTGGCCTTCTATTTATAGAGGAAATGGAGCCACATCACCTTGTCATGTGTCAACCTGTGATTCGTCACAGTAAATATAAAAGGTAATTAGTAATTAGTAACAAGTAATTGATAATTATGTTAAAGTAAAAGGGTAATTAGCAAATAAAAGTAAAAGTTAATTAGGTAGAATTTTTGTTACTACAAAATTAAAATAAATATTATTTTTATTTATTTTACAACATTTTACTATCTACAAATTATTCCTTTGGGACTTTGTGCACGGGCAGTTAGGAATTATCACGTGGACAAGTACCACTTTTCATTTTATATCTCGATTTCTTTGAATCAAATTATTTAATTAAATTTGACTCTATAAAATACGAGATAAATGTATTGTATCGATTTTGAATCAAATTATGTAGATAAATTTGACTCAAAGATAAATACGATTCATAGATAAATATATATAGTACGAATCAAATTTGAGTCAAATCAAACCCGCAAATAAATATGACTCGTTTAAAACATATTTTACGAATCAGTATTTGAGTCAAATTAAGAGTTTGAAATCAATTTTAAATTTGAATTGATTCGAAGATAAACGTGATTTGTTTGAAAAATTTTAAAAGAAATTTTACGAATTGATATTGAGTCAGATTAGACTCGCAGATAAATACGATTCGTATTTAAAATATTTCATATTTAAAATATATATAGATTTAAAAAAATATTTTACGGATTAATAATTGGGTCAAATTATAAACTTTAATTTGACTCAGATAAATATATATATTTAAAGACATAAAATATTATGAATTAATATTCGAATCAAATTATATATTTGAATTTGACTCAGATAAACATAATTCGTATAAATTTATTGTTGAAAAATACCTTACGAATAATAAGTCAAAAGGGATTAGAAGACTTCCCTATCTCCAAGGGTATCTGGCTTCTATATCCTTGTTGTTTTTAGAGTTTTACGCCGCCTGTTGTGGTTTCCAGAGTCTCCCATCATTTTTTTTTTTTTAACGCCTCGTGCCTCCCGCTTTCTTCCTGTAATTTCTGCAATTCCTTGCGGGGTGTTTCCGGCTACCTTTCTTTCCTTTTTTTTTTTTTTTTTTTTTGTGTTATTTTTCTTTGGTTTTGGACGATCATTTGCTGAATACAACTTTGATACTCTTGAGAGGAGTCCAGGCGGCAGATGGAATCTCCCACATCATGCTGAACTCATCATCAGGACGCACAGACCCTGAACGTGCAGCTAAGTCCCTTGCATGGCCATTACTTGGTAAGACCTTGTATAATTTTTGCTTTCGTTTAGGGTTCTTGTTGGAGGATGGATCTATCATTGCTGCATCACTTTTTTTTTTTTTTTTTTTTTTTTGA